>MU622342.1:93583-156801 GCA_025399235.1 Backusella circina FSU 941 | reverse complement strand
CAAAGCAAATCAAATCAAAGCAAGTAACGTTCATGATGAAGGAAACAAGCGATTCTAGTAAGTGCACCAAGTACAAAAAAGAACAGCAATCTTATTGAACACTGACTACAGCCAAAGTTCCTGCAATCAATCACGCTGTTTGCCATCTCATACATGACTTTTAAAACAAAAAGGAATCTACTTTGACAACTTATTCATCTGAAATATCTACCAAAAAAAAATTGATCTTCTGGGTATCTCATTCTGCACTCTTGATTGATGAAGAATTACTCACAGGCTGGTTATGAATGAAAACAACATTTCAATGAAGAAGGCGCCATATGAACATCATGAAACCTTACATGAAAAGTGAGTTTTGCTTCCATGCCACACAAGGTTTGGTCTGTCACGTTTCTATCGTGACAAATCCAAGGTTTACGTATCAATAACCATGCAACTATTCACATTGGCAGCTACTGGTTCGTTTGAGATCACTCAAATTCAGCATAATAAATGATGCAATGCATAAGGAAACAGGAAAATAAAAATACACACAAACGAAAACAACAAAAGCCAAAAAAGCCAAAAAAAAAAAAAGCCAAAAAAAACCAAAAAAAAACCAAGAAAAAACAAGAAAAACAAGAGAAACAAAAAAAAAACAGAAAAAAAACAAAAAAAAAACAAAAAAAAACAGAAAAAAACAGAAAAAACAGATAAAACAAAATAAAATCCGTGTTATTATAATCTCACCTCAACCTGATGAAAAGTGGTCTTCATCTCGCCAATATTTACGAATAATAACAACTTACGGTGTGAGATGGATCATGGCCAGAACAAGCACTTTATAAAACACAGCTTTTAAATTCAAGTTTAGGTAAGAAACATCAATAAATACATTTTATTCATGATACTGATTATTTCTAGATTTATACTACATTTAAAATAGAGGCAATAACCAAAGGTGTACCATCTACTAGATTGTGTCTACAAAACCATTTATATTCTCTATTTTTACATACACACTCGCAAACATGTTCCTAGTCCATGAAGAATTATTACTTTTCAAATTAGCGTTTTCTATATTATTATAAACAATAAAAATTTTCAATTAGAGGCTATCTGAATAAATAGGGAAGATATACTTATTTTGAATTAAGATTAGATACAATTTTCCAGTCTTTTGATTGTAAATGAGATATTAAAGCAAGAAGACTTAATTTTCCAGCTAGCGAAAAATAAATCTATATTTGCCCCCTTTTTCATTCCAAAACCATCAAAGCGGCACCAACCATCAATATCAAAATTCATAAATCAGAAAAGAAAAAGAATAAATAAATATCTTATAATTTACAACAATGCGATCGAGAAGTGATATTCATTGGACTTCCTTTTTTCTTCATTTTATGTTAATAACCTTGCTGCATCTCAAGTTTTCAAACTAGCTGTGGTGAAATACCACATAAAATATGACTGTTTAAATTATTATATAATTGATCAAGTTAAACTTGACTGTGAATACTAAGCCTTCTGTATATACCAAATATAATATGATAAGCAACCACCTCGCATGTAGATTGGTGTAACCTTATGGTATCCATCCCATCAATTAACTATGTCAAAACATAATTCTCTCGTTCAAAATTAATATAAATAGACCTACATTTTCTTTATAAAAACGACAGACAAAAATAAAAAGATCCTGAAAAGGAATTAAATCAACTTCTTATTGTTTATTTTTTACCTTTTTTTTTATTTCAGTAAAAAATTCATCCTTAATTTTCCACAACTTCATCATTCTTTGATTTGAGCATAATTAGTCGTCTTTTCAGTGTATACAATGCTTTTCAGTCCTCTTCATCGAACGCTTCTTGTGATTCAACTAAATAAAAGTGATTTAACAAGTTTTTGATATCATTTAAGACTGTTGAATTTTGTTGTTTTTGTAAACTAATCATAATCAGGTTGAGAAGTTTCTGGAGTAGTAGGAATAGTAGGAATAGTGGCATGAACACCTCCATGCAATAAGAATAGACCTTGTAAATCTAGATATATTGATTAATTTTCAACATCAATGCTGTCAGAATCGATCTTCCAACTAAAAATATCGATTAATCATTCTTAATTTATTCTTGCATATTATCATATGTATACTTTTGGAAAATATGCCAACTTTTACATTGGATATATATTAGAATATCACGCCTTGCATATAATTATTATTATCATTTATTATTTCATTATCTTACTATATTATTTATCCAAGTTCTATATCAGATGATCTATTTACAGAATCTTATTATCTACTCCTTATTGTATGTGCCATTGTCGATCAATGTGGCACTTACAATTTTATAAACAATCAATTTATTTTTATATTAGATACTTGATTAGTTAGCTCTTAGTTATTTTTAGAGATTTTGAAAAGTATATAAAGGACGAACTTTTATTCCTTCAAAATCTCTATCAGATTATTCTGTTTTTTTCTCTTATATATCAATAAACAAATATATTCTAAATACCTCTTGACCTTCTTCTTTTATAAACTCTTTATATTATTAAATTTTTACCTCAAGCTACTTTCTTTGTCTATTCCTACCTTGTCCTCGACCTGTCCCTTGTAGGTATAAGTTGTGAGCAATCATTCTATCCAGACTTTGTATAATACTACACAGTTCCTGACAAATAGTGTCTTGGATGTTTTGTTGGAAAAAAATTTAATTGTTGTAATGATGTATGATATATCCTGACATCATCATAAAGTCTATGGCTTAAGTACATATGCTTACAAGGTTTTTGGTAAATGTTGAAATAATAGCATTCACAATTAATCATCTCTTTATCAATAACTGTGATTCTATATATGTCGTCACTGCTATCATCAAACACCTTCACTAGCAAAGCATTTAGCTCACCGTCATTATTTAATTCTTTGTCTACGTATTCTTCTACTCGTTCGCTTGGGATATCTTCGGCTAGGTTTCTTCTTTTCACTTCTTCTCTTTCTCTATTGCCCATTCTACCGATCCCCAATATAACTCGGTTTACATTGCTAATAAATTCAGACTCCACATCGTTTACCAAAATATAGATAAGCCTGTCGAGACGTCTATTAGGTTTTTTTTTTGAGATATTAGTTTTAAGTTAGTTATGCCAACTCTCAACATAATTGTTGGTTTCCATGCTGGTATCTTGCTGAGGCTGGAAAGCTTTACACTAGTGCTTGTACCAATCGTTATTTATATAATTTCTTTTAAAGTATTCAATGAATAGGGGAAATTCAGAATATCTAGTAAAAAAGGCGTTCAAGAGTTGAAGAAATAACATGATAGATCTTTCATGAACTAAAGCTTTCAAATCTAGCATTGTTTGCTTCTGAAGAGCTTTGTTGTCGGCTGTAGATACAAGGCTTCTAGCTATATATTCTCTAATTTTTTTGCATCCAGGCACGACCAACATGAAAGAGACACCATTGTACATTAACTGTGGGAAATACCATTTCAATTGCTGCAAGTTCGGTCTTCGAGACGACAATGGTGATTTTATTAGGAATTATTCCTAAGACTGAAAGGAAAGTAAGGAACTCTACCAATGGGGTAGTAGAATGATCATTGGTGAAGCAGTATGCCAAAGAAAAGCCAGTTTCGCTATCAGGATGTCTTATAACGATGGTATATAAGATTCCTTTATAGATATTAGTTACACCATGCGTAGCATTCAAACAAAAGTCTTTACATCATCTTAATAAACTGAGCTGGTAAGGTGAAATGAATGCCAAAGTATATGAGGAAGTAAAACTTGGGTTTTATAAATCATAAAACTTTTTTTTTTGGAGATTATCAAGCCATAATTCGGTAGAGGTTAAAACATCTTTATCAAGAACTTACGATTTTTCTTGAATTCGCCTATAAATATTATAGATTTCATCACCATGAAGAAATTGATCTCTATGAATAATTACATGGGATCCTTCTACTATATCTTTATACTGAGATCTTATAACAACATTAAAGTACTTAATAATAGATGCTCTAACGCTACACTGGTCAAAGCCAGATTTCAACCTTTCCTCTATGATGTCTCTTAGATTTTGAGAAATAGGTAAATGTCTCATATCATCGATGCTTCCAGGAACGTGATTGTGTTCGCCAGAATATCTCAAAATGACTTTATGTTGGTTATCTTCAGGACAACTAATAACTAGCGTAGCAGGGCAACCAATTTTCTTAGATACTTTCTAGACAGGCCTAGTATTTTGAGTTTTTCCACCAGTAGGCTGGTTTTTGCGAGCTCTTGGACTACCAGCACGATGACATTCGTAGTGAGCCACGCATATGTTTTCGGTCTTTCTTTTTTGACCAGTCTCAGCTTTTGTATGCTTGTTGATGCTACAGTATACCCATTTTACACTATGAACATCTGGTTCATTTGAAATGTACTCTTTATAAGCATTGGCTTGTAGAGTAATTTCATTGTCTTCGATGGGAGTGTAAGTGCAAAGGCGATATTCAGTCATATTAATAAAGAAAAAAAAGTGACTGCTTGTCTGATCACAAAAATTGCGATTTACTTATATCTCCAATAGATAAAACGACCAGACCGAATATTTCAGACCGAGGTGCGTGATACTACAATAACTATATACAATGAGTACGAGTAGTTCAGTAGCTGATGTTGATGAGTGGATTAATCAACTTTCGGAATGTAAACCATTGTCTGAAGGAGAAATTAAGAAATTGTGTGATAAAGTACTGTACTTTTATATGCTTATTTTATACTTGTTTTTAACATCATCATGTACAATCATAAATAAATAAAAAGGCGCGTGAGATCTTGTTGGAGGAATCTAATGTACAACCTGTTAAATGTCCTGTAACAGTATGCGGTAAAGAGAATAAGAAGAAAAACAGAAAAACCATCCTACTAAAAAAATAAATAAAATAAAAAAAAAATAGGTGATATTCATGGTCAGTTCCACGACCTTCAAGAGCTCTTCCGTATTGGTGGTAATGCACCCGATACCAACTATCTGTTTATGGGCGATTATGTCGATCGAGGTTACTATTCTGTTGAGACTGTCACTTTACTTGTGGCACTCAAGGTGCGCTATAAGGATCGCATCACTATTTTACGTGGTAACCATGAGTCTCGTCAAATTACTCAAGTGTATGGATTTTATGATGAATGTTTAAGAAAGTATGGCAATGCCAATGTCTGGAAGATGTTTACAGACTTGTTCGACTTTTTACCATTAACTGCACTTATTGAAGAACAGGTAATATAATATATACAATTAAATAAAGAGTCTAACAACTAAGTCCTCATATAGATCTTTTGTTTACACGGCGGTCTCTCACCCTCTATCGACTCACTCGACCAAATAAGATTATTGGATAGAATACAAGAAGTACCACACGAGGGACCAATGTGTGATTTATTATGGTCTGATCCTGATGACCGTTGTGGTTGGGGTATCTCTCCGCGTGGCGCCGGTTATACCTTTGGACAGGACATATCCGAGACTTTTAACCATAACAACGGTTTGACATTGGTAGCAAGAGCTCATCAATTGGTTATGGAGGGTTATAACTGGAGTCATGATCGCAATGTTGTCACTATTTTTAGTGCTCCTAATTATTGTTATAGATGTGGTAACCAGGCTGCTATTATGGAGATTGATGAACATATGAAATATACATTGTAAGTAATAGGACTATTATTAGATATATATTAACCATTTAATACTGAACACATAGCCTTCAGTTTGATCCTGCACCAAGAAAAGGTGAACCTCATGTTACTCGTCGTACTCCAGATTATTTCTTGTAAAGTTCCTTCTTTTGATAGTATATTAGTTTTACTTTGTTTTATTCTTTTCTTTCTAAAAATATATGACTCTATACAGAAAAACAGTAATGATCTCTAGTTTTTTTTTTGTTTATTTATATCTTTTCAAAACTGTTTGTGTATGTATTTATATAGAAGGAGTGTATGGTATATATTGTATAAATCAATTACTGATATCAGTTAAATAAGAAGCGGCAGACGCTGCTCTAGATGTAGGTCTCTTTGGCACCACTCCACTCATAATCTTCTCCAGACTAGCCTCATTCAAAAATACACCCTCACTTGCCGTCCTTCTCAAAATCGTGGTCAGCTGTCTATACTGCCCACTCGTATGGATAAGTTCATCCGACTTTTTCTTGATGGTCTCTTTTTGACTGTTCTGCGTATCCTGCCACTTCTTTTTATCAGTCAAAAGTTGCTGCTCACGCCGCTTTGTCTGGGTCAACTCGCGTTCAAGTAGTGTTGTGGCATCCTTGTTCTTCTCAGTTTCCAATTTACGTGCTTTGAGTAGATTCTTTTTATCCAGCTTCAATGAATCTAAATCGGAACGCAATTTGCTCAAGGTTTGATCAGACTTGATACGTGAGGATTTGAGTTGTTGAGTAAGGGTCGTGTTCTTTTGGCGGAGCTCTTGGAGTTCATTCAAAAGCCGTTTGATTTTTATCTCGTACTGAGAACGCACGTCTTGCGCCTGTCTGTTTTCGCGTAATTGCATCACTGATTGAGGGCGCGACAGTGTTTTTTGCTGATTCTCTACTAGATGACCCTTTAGATCTTTTAATTTATCTTCATAGGTCTCTCTCATTTGGGCGTATTCATCTTCGGTTTTACCAAGTTGCCCGACGAGTTCTTGTTTGACAAGGACATCAGCTTGGATTTGATGGAGCATTTTGAGCAGGTTTTTATTTTGGCGTCGATCATCGCGTGATTTACTAGCTTGCAGTAGTGTGGAGGGGTCATTATTGTTCAAATACTGCTGCTGGGGGTGACGCGGGGTGGTCATGCTGCTGTCAGTATCGTCCCACATACTATCAACTGAGATGGATTTGCGTTTAATGGAATCGGCAGTATAGTTTGTACGATCTGACCAAGAAGGTACTTTCTAAAAAAAGGAAAAAAAAAAAAAGTCAAAGTACGTGTAAATAAAGTTAGTATACTTCAAGATATGCATATATCAATGACTTACAAGTGCCTCCAATTCATCATCCTCAATGTCATCATCGTAGTCAAAATCGGATGACTGTGTACAGATTAAAGGAGAGACAGGAATATCGGGTATGTTATCATTAGGGGTATCTTTTTTAAGGTATGACTGTAAATGATATTATTGTTTTGCTAAGTAAACTTTAGAAATCAAAACACAAGCGAGGGTTTACTGATGAACCCCCCCTCTCTTAATCTAGAACAAAAAAAAAAAAGAAAATCCAGTTTCAAGTACTGTACCTTGATATCTTGTTGCTGTTGTTCTTGTTCTTGTTGTTGTTCTTGTTTTGTTGATTTTGCTGTCTTTTTTTTTTTTATAAAATAATGAGTTTGAATGGTGAGTATAAGTATAAGACTCTCTCTTTATTTATATACCTCTTCATTGTCTTCATCGTAATATTCTTTAGTTAACAACTGTAGCAAATACTCAATCTTATTATTCGTAGAGGATGTGATGTTATAACTTGATGAATTAGATCTAGGCGTCTTATTCCCTGACTTTCTTCTACTAGCAAATGGAACTGAATTCAATCTATGTGCATGAACCTTGCGCTTATAACTGCTCGGTCTACGTCGTTGCTGATACCCAGTAGAGTGTGTATTCTTGGGTGTGACGGTGCCTGACTTTGGATAATGCTGAAAGAAATGAACAGATGTCGATGTTTTGGGTTTTATCAACGAATCAGTAGATAAGAGTGAATGTGTAGTGTTATTATTACTCGTTGTTAGCAATCTGGATTGATCTAATTGTGTTTGTGTTTGGGCAACCTGCCATTTTAATGATTGTATTTCCTCAAGGTATTTTAGAATCAAAGGACTCGGTTCGTCTCCTCCCTCTTCGTCATTATGGGTCAAGATAAAATGGTCACGTTCTGATTTTACCTTTGTCAATTCATTTGACAACTCCAACGCATAGCTCTTGACATTCTCCAACTCGATACGGACTGTATCCTCTGGTTTGATTTGATGTACGTCTCTCAGCATATTCAACTGCAGTTTGAGTCGGCTCACTTGGTTTCTTAAAAAAACCACTTCATCATCTTCGTCTCGGTTAATCTCGACACGGTTCTGAATATTGCGTGCACGATTTGCATATTTAAGGGTATTCAGTGTCTCGGTAATGTCATCTGTATCGGGACTGACACATGCCAGCATCAAGGTATGACTGTTACCACCAAGACTGTCTTGTAAGAGCCGAGTTAATTTGCTATCTCGGTAGGGTACATGTCGCACTTCGTCGTCACTTAAAGCAGAAATGACATTACCAAGGGCAAGTAATCCGGTGTTGATAAAAATCCCTTCTTTTTGGCGTTCTCCTAATGCGTGTGTTCTTTTTAACTAATATAAATATAGATGTATACAGGTTGTTAGATTGATCGAGTGAGGGTATTGATATAATGTATCAATCTATTTATATATATTTATATTTATATATATTTATACATATATATGGATTTTACTCTTTCTGATCCCGCAAGATCCACAAAATGAAACTTTGATACTAAACGATTCTCTTTTTGCTGCTGTTTCAACGTGACTGAAAATATAGCATGTGAGCGTGAGGAATAGGTATTCATTTCTGTTGAACCTGTTGTTCTTGAATTTGAACCCTTCAAAAGTTGGCTATATCAATAAGAGAAATGTCAATAAAAACATTCATTTTAATACATAGCATTTACTGCAATTCATCGGCCTACCTTAATAATTCTTGTGTGCTAAATATTCTTTCTTCTTTAAGACCAGACCAATATATATTGCCATGAATATCTTCTCTTACAGTTGGATGACTTGCGTTTAATAAAAGATCATTGATTTCTTCATTATATAGTTCCAAATAAGACACGTAGATTTGATAACTGTTGACCGTTCCCTCAAGTTGTAAATCGTTCATTCGTGAAAATAGTGTATTAGCAAAACGATGAATAATACCTGGATTTCATTTTAATTGTTTAGTTATTTTGTTGAATTTCATTTAATCAGGCAATAGAGCACATTACCTTGCTCATCAAGATCTTTAGGCTCCAAGCCTGTTCCCATACTATAGGTCTTTCCTGAACCTGTTTGTCTTTTTTTTTTTTTTTTATAATAGTATTAAAAATACAAATATTTTTTGTGTTTGAACAACTAGATAGAACTCAATACTTTACCCATAAGCAAGTATGGTTACATTGTTACTATGGCAACGTTAATATCGTACTTAATATTACTTTTTATATTACGTTACCCTTGTGTGTATTGGTCAAGTAAAGGTAAAATACTCGACTCATAAAGCTGTTCTTGAGTTGTTGTTGGAGAATAAATAAAGTCAAAAGTAAACGATCGTTTATTACAAAAGTGAATCTGGGACGGTTCATCCTTTATAAAAGTAATTGTGTTCTGTTGAGAGTGAGGAGGTTTCACCCTTAGCGCCACTCTATTATTTTATACCCAAATTTAAATTTTAAGTAATATACAAACACTGTTATTCTTATTATTACCTAACAGCTGTTGCCGCCATAATCTTATTTGAAAGAGAGATAGAAAACGTATTAAAATCAATTTAGTACTTATTTATCACAAAGTGTGTGTAACTTTGAAAAAAAAGGGGGATATTTCTTTTATGGTTGTTTGCCACACATTTAGATTTGATTCAGCCGATAAACTTAATACATTCAAATCCATTCAAAAGATCTGGAATATTAGTATTTAGAATACAATCCAATATTTGAATGCATTAGCATATCATGTAATAGATATTCAAATGAATATGGTTGAATCACGTAAATACTCTTGAATATCAATAGTAGGATTCAAAAGTAGTGGGATACAAAATCAAGACTTACAATGTGTTATTGACGATTAACATATTTTTCATAATGTATTTCAACTGCTTTATTAATAATATATTAGCTATTATTATAGTTTGTCTTTATTATGTTTTATTAAAGTTCAAGATTAATATTTCAAGTTGAAGATAGATTTTTAACAAGTTGGCTAAAACAGGCATCGCGATTTATGACGGGCTCAAAGGTCAATAATACACCGTCTTTGATGGACACAGAGATCCCTTTTCTGTCCTTTTTAATAATGTTGACAACATCTTGCCATGCTACTGCTACGAGGCGCTTTTGATTGGTCATAAAAGTAAACCCATTGCCTTCTTCAAGACGGAGGAAACCTGGGTGGTTTCTATAGACACAACCAAAGACTGTTTATTTTGATTACTGTCAGTAATATTTAGTGACTTGTACTATTTCTTTATTTTACCATTTGGATCATTGGTCTTTAAAAGCCTGTTATCTACCTTGATCTTTTTCTTATTATGATTAGAACAAAGTAATTTGTGTGTAAAGTTCGCAGATGCTAAAAACACCATTGTAGATTTTTTATTACTCGTATTGGTGGTGTCTGTTTTTTCTTGTGTCGAAATGGCTCTTATACCAGTATTCTCTCTGTTTTTTACCGTCAAAACCTTTTTCTTGTCATTGTTGTCATGATGATCGGCTGGAATGTCCAAAAGAAGCCATTCTAAAACATTAAAAAGACGCTGATACTTCGGATAGTGACATCGTAATGCATGTAATACGAAAAATTCTATTCCAATATAAAGTAAGAACATCTTAGCAATGAATTGGATTGATACAAGGGTTGATAGCAGCATACCAGCAAGGATAATGCTAGTTTGAATAGGGTTTTTCCAGGAAAATAAGCTAGTGAACGGATTATTATTAATATATATATATATATATATATATAAAGCAAGTTGAACGTAAATCACTTTTTTTTTTTTTTACTTTTTAAACCGTTCAAGATAATCTGCCATTTTCATAATCTACAATGATTGTGAGTAATAGTAATAACAAATAAATGGATTTTAACTTACTAGATTTTGAATCAACGGACCATACTCTTCGATAAACGTTTGATAATCAAAAGGAACTGCAGCTTGTTTTACCATCCATTTCCTCCATGGTAACTTTGGATGATCAAAAGCAACATCAAGTGACATATCTACACGTATCAAAACAAGCGATATTACGATCCAACCTATAAAGAAGGTCAGTAGTAGATCATGGTACCAAATAATAAAGTAGAACTATTTATAGTAACAAAAATGAGAATACAGCTATGATGAATGATGGTTGTACTTACATTAGCTAAACAGGCAGTAACGAGCTTATTGTCCCAATGGTATATTGAATTCAAATTATGAAGGCAGAGTAACCATGGTGCAACTACAGTGCATATGCGTACAAGTCCTTTCTTTACTCTTTTAATAGAAAATGGCTCAATGACATTATAATCATTATCTTGGAATCGAGTTAAACGTGATTGCAGATACTATGGGTATTATTAATATAGATGATGATAGAATGATTTAAATATATATATATATATATATATATACAATTACTTTATTTGTATTAAGAAATGGTTTATTTTGCTCGCCATTAATAATACTTGTCATGATTTGAATTGATACAAGTAACAACAAAAAGAATAGAAAAGACATGTACATTTATTTATACAAAGTTAACTATTGGATTTTACAGTCCGAGAGGAACTCGATGCAGCATCTTTCTTTTCAGCCATTTCAGTCTCATTTTTATGAGTATTATCTAGGTTCTGCTTTTCATTCATTAAAATCGACAATATGTCAAAGATACCAATGGCTCTATCTTTTTCTAATGACATTTCTTCTGTATGCGAGTATATTCTACGATGGAATACAGGAGTATATCCTTTCTGTATGTCAATGTGAAAAGGTCGTTTTGATACTAGTTTAGTTCATAATTAGAGATGCTTTCAAAAAGACAGATGCTGAGGTTTTTTATGTTAAAAGTCATTTTTACTAACAATACTATTACTATTCGATAGCTAAAATCATGTTTTGTTTGATCATACATTTTTTATTTGATTTGATTTTAACTTGCTACGAACAGAGAACTGATGAATGCTTTCTCCTTCGAATAATATTTTAATAGGCGATAACATTTAAACTCCTAGTGTTCAAAAGTGTAATCCAGTTGCAACTCTTTAGATGGTCGGCCAAGACGTCGCTCATCGCCAGCCAAGTTTTCGGGATGATAATTATACAGTGGTCCCACAATAACTTCAATTGCCATTAATTTCAAGCCCTCGATAATTTCACGATCTTTGGGGATCGCTATGAAAAATAGCAGTGTAATTTACAAAACCTCGATAATTTCTATTTCATGATTTTTTCCAGACCTTGAATGCAAAACGAGAGTGAAACGGAGTCAATCATTTAGAGCTATTTTTGCCTTATTTTTTTATTTCACCAAAAATAGATAGTCAGGAAGGGATTCTTAACCGCAAATTTGTTGGTAAACGATCGAGTAAACATCCAAACTCGTTAATTTCGTGCAGTTGTTAATTTCACAGCTTTAGTGACCCCCTCTAGCCTTGAAATTATTGAAGGATCACTGTAATGAATCGCCTTCTCTGCAATTTAAATTGTTACTAGAACGTACTCACTGAGCTGCTTGCACGATTTCATGCCAGAAAACTTGGTGTTGGAGAAGTTAAGGCCCTTAATGTTTCTGTAAGTACTAGCAAGAGTTCTAAACTCTCTTGGGAATAGCGTTGCTATTTGCTAGCACAACTTAGCAACTCCATTCAACATATAAGCACTTTTGTTACTGACGCGAATCTATTACAAAGACTATTTTTATTAGGTTAGCTCATTTTCAAAGAATTGTTTCATTTGGGTCAATTCTGAACCAAGCACACTATAAGGGTTGTAATGCGATGTACTAATACGATCCATCAAATGTTGATTCAAATTCGAAGGCCTATCTATTTTCGCCAAATTGACTCATTCTGGTTGAGCCTGGCTCAAGCAAATTAATAAGGCTGTGTAAAACAGATACAGCTTACCACTTCATTCTGAAAGGCTTTAGTATTGGCATGGATAGTACAGCATAAAAAATTCTAGTCAATGATAACTATTTCAGCCAATAATTCTTTCCCTATGGCATGTTTTTTCATCTCCAAAAAAATTATGCTGCATGTCATAAAGCAGGATTTGGCATATTTAAACACTATATAACGTCTTGCTATACTAAAAAGTACGCCGTGGGTATTAAATATGCCATTAGTGGATATACCATAAGGAAGAGTCAACTGTAATGATATATGAGATTCTTTTGTTCTCTCTTTTCCTACAATCAAACAGGTATTCATAAAAATGCCTACTTATTGAAGCCTTCGAATGAATCTTTTGGCATACCACTTCTCCCTGAGTCATTGATGAATAGCTTGAAAATAAAAATAAAAAACTAGGAACTAGCGATCCGTCGAAAAAGCATTCATTATCAATTGAAAATGCTACGTTGCTAATAATTACTACTTCAATATTGCAAGAAAATGGGGCCCAACACAAATTTATATGTGAATGTCAAAAGTCATTATACTGAATACCAACTATTCATACTAAACCCGGAGAAGACCATGTTTAACTATTTTCTACTCGATAAATTCCCAGATCTTTTAACAAAAAAAATAGATTTTGCATATCTGGTCTGCTTATGCAGATAGAAAAAAACTTATTTTATAAGACTTCAGAACATCTACACAGTCAATACAACACTTGGAAAGAGATATAAAATATTGCATCCATAATAGGATCTAACATTGATGTTTTTTGTTCCATTAATAATGACGTAACAAGACCATCGCACAAAACACACTAATACCATTGGCAGAGCAACCTGCATTACTATAAATTCCTTGGCTTGGGTTTGATGTAAAAAGACTTAATGAAGAAACAAACAACAATAGGAGCACCACACCTAAAAAGATGGCACTATTCCTTGCACCACTTTCGATTAATATGTCAGTCCTTTTTTCCTTTACAATGTCTTACATTTATACGTCTTCTACAACTTCTATGCCCCATGTGAATTAGATACGCCCAATCATGTCTCCAAATAATTTTACGCTTTCTATGGCAAACCAACTGAAAACACATTAAAATACGTCTATTAAGCCAAGTCACTTCATCATTCCAAAGACGCTTATTGCTCCAGCATATTTTATTACTCTAAATCGTTCTATTGTGCCAACGCCGATTGGACCCAGTGAAACAAAGCAAGCCAATCAACCGGAATAATAAGAGAGTCTTTGTACTAGAAATAGGTTCCAAAATTAAGCTGAGCTATCTCAAAAACTCACATTAATCTATTTAATAACTGTTTATTTGTACAAAATGATTAGAATGAAAATTAAATCGGAGTAGTGCCATATTATTAATAAAAAAATGATCAGAGCCGTAAACGGAGATTGATTATTTGTAAAGCATGTCGATCTCTCTTTTGTTTTTTATAAAATAATAAATATAACAACACATGGCACTATTAATCCATTTAATAATAATAAAGGATTACTTCTATCTATTTTATAAATGGGTTTCGTTCTTAAATGCTGCAAGAACCTGTTTAGCCTGACCACTTGAAATGGATTCACGTGCTTTTGTGACACCATCCTTAAAGTCTTTAGCAATACCAGAAACGACGAGAACAGCAGAAGCATTTAATAATACAAAGTCAAGAATAGGATCATTTTCTGGTAATTCATCATTGACTAACTTTTTGAGTGTCTCGACATTCTCAAAACAGTCGCCGCCTTTGACTTCTTGCAAGTTGTGTGTTGGTAATCCAAAATCACGGGTTGGGTGTAATACACCAGAGATAATCTCCTTGGAGCCGCGAATTCTCCAAAACTAACAATACAGCACATATTAAAATACTGTTATAATATATAGATAAATATATCACTTACGTCTGTTTCACCCGCAGGACTAATCTACAGAATAACAATCAATCGCTGTGTTTGTGTATTACCACAAGCTATCTTACCTCATCTAATCTCTCTCTTCCACACACCACCAAAGCATCTTCAACACCAGTTAAATGTAAAGCATTGGCCATCAAGGCACCAATCTCGGGTGAATGTACACCTACCACGACACGACATGGCTTGGCAGGATTGGACATTGGGCCAAGCAAGTTAAAAACAGTGGGGATACCCATCTCTTTACGTACACCAGCTACATGCTTCATGGCTGGGTGATAGGTTTGTGAGAAGAGAAAACAAAAGTTGGTACGGTCAAGGATGCCAGCAACTTGTCCGGGTTCTACCTTGGCAATTTGACAGCCATAGGCTTCCATGATATCAGCTGAACCTGATTTTGACGAGGATGCACGGTTACCATGCTAAAAAAAAAATTAGACATATATGAGTAACATGAATCTCTTCTTTTTATTCTCATTATTATTTACTTTTGCTACTTTTGCACCTGCACCAGCAGATACAATGGATGCTGTAGTTGAAACATTATATGTATCGTGACCATCGCCGCCTGTGCCCACAATATCAACGAGGTTATCACGAACATGTTCATAGCTTTCAAAGGGAACGAGGTGAGCATGACTACGCATGGCGGTAGCACATGCTGCTACAATTTCGGGATCGCCGTCCTTTTGTTGAAGTCGTAGTGATACTAGGAATGAGGCAATCTGACTTTGGGTGGCATCGCCCTTCATTATAGCATTGATGGCATCGGAGGCATCATCAGGTGTGAATTCGGAAGGTGTATGTACAAGTTTTTTGATAATAGTTTTCATCATGGTATGTTTGTTTGGGTTCTCTTTAAGTATATAGAAAATTAACAAAAAGAAAGGAAAAGGTTGAAGAAATTGATAATTTAGAAAAAAATATTTTTTTTATATAACGCGGAGTGAGGTAAAGTGAGTCATATCCACACACACACACACACACGCACAGGGATGCACACACAAAGGGGTAATTAAACTGCTTATCCATAGCATGTGTAACAGAACTCATTGATTACTGGTTTTGTAATGCAAGTACTACGTCTATGTTTGGGTCATCATTTATACTACGAGTGTTTTGAATATTATCAGTATGAGGATGTATAGTGTGTCTATTAGTAGTTACAATATTCTGATTGGCTAGGATTCTCTACTAGGACCAACCAGTTAAATTACATTATTCATTAAAATACGTACTCTTCTACAAAAGTCAATCGATTATATATTGTACTGTAAGTTTTTAATATTTCTATAGTATTATTGAATTGTTTACTCATTTGTTTAATATAAATTCTGTTTTTTTTTTGTTCTGCTCTGGCATACATGTGGCCTTACTAGTATACTCCTCTACTCATCTATTATATGATCTCTAAGCTATGCTCTTACGGCTTCTACTAGTGGATCCTTCCAATTCATGGTATTTACAACATGCTTGCTCACTTTTTTTAACGTTTACTTCAGGTATTGATCCTATTTTAAATAAAACTGTTTTTATATTATCTAAGAAACCAAAAAATAAAACAAGAGGTTTGGTAAAGTTTAATTTATATTTTTCTTTTATCTCGGCAATTAATGGGGTATTTTTCTTTCTATTTTTTTTTTTATAACTGTCCCTTCAAAATAGATTCTATGATATTATTAATAAATTCTTTCTTTATGTTCATATCAAAACCAAAAGTCTTTGATAGTTGTTCTCTCACTTTAAAAAAGGAAAGAAGTTAGTAAAGATGACATGATATTCTTGTGTTTTATTTTACCTTGCTTCTTTGTGATGCTCATTAAATCAGCTGTTGATAGAATATTTTGTACTTCAGTTACTATATCGTCATCTTCTGGAAAACCATCTGGGATAGAAATCTGGTTATAAGGTTGTGGAAAAGACGCTATATCAAATTGCTGTGCATTATAAAGATTGTATCCGGAATCATTTGGCTCCATGGCCATTTGCTGGGGATTCATGTATTCTCTGTTATTACTTAGAAAAGGCATATGCTGTTGCTGATTTAGTAGATCTGGAAACGATCCTACCGAATTTCCCATATACTCTGCCATTGGTATCATTGTTTGCTGAGCGTAGTCAGAACCGATAATAGAACCAGGATGACTCGTAGTGTTGCCTTGATTCATATAGGAATGCTTTGATCTTTCATTCATCATTGGTTTCACTCTTGTATCTCTATAATAGTCATAATCACTAACGCCGGATTGTATGCTACCAGGATTTACCATCATCATATTGGGAGGATAGCCTTCATAGCCATACATGGCACTGTAAGATGTAGGATGACTAGTATATGTATGTCCGCTAGATCGAGAGTATTGTGAACCCATTTCCCAAAGTTCTTGCTCATAGACACTCCATTTCTTCATGGGAATCATTTTTTGATCAAACTTTTCATCATCCGTGACAATAATTTTACGCTGACTATCGCCAACCACTACACGAGTATTACCCCACGAGAAATCATCGAAGTGCCAGAACGAGTAAACTGGTAAGAAGAAGGAGTATATAGGGAGTGCCAAAAGATAAAATATCATCCAACCGATATGTTGCCATTGACGTTTAACGATAAAAAGGATCACTTGAAGTGCATAAAGGCCAGCTAGCATGGAAATAGCAAGCACTGGGAAAGGACCTGAGTGGGATGCCATAAGATATATCAAGTAAATCAAATAGCAAAAAGATACAGGTAATGTCAATGTACCAATAAGATCAACGAGTACAACAAAGCGCATTGAGAAACAACAAAAACCACAGAGATCCGGTAAAAGAACGACTTCAAACAAATTATGGATGGTTGAGTTGATCCAACGACGACGCTGGGAGAGTAGCACGCGCCACTTGTCGGGTGCGACTGTACGACACATGGCATAAGGTGTAAATTTCATCTTGTATTGAGGAAAGTGCTTCATCATGAGCGTCGTAAGATATCTATCTTCACCAAGTGATAATAGATTTTTTTTATGAAGTGTATCGACATGATTTTCGGAATAGTCATGAACAATGGAAGGTGCAATAATCAACGGCTCATTTTTTACAGGCGTTCGTACACGATACATACAGAAACATCCAGGAAGACATGTAACCGAACCAAAGAGAGACTCGAATGCCTTTGCAAGGTAATGTGAAATATAATATTCGTATACTTGGATCATTGTTGTCCAAGACTGATTTTCATTCGCTAATGCAGTTTCGCCACAGATGCCCATTACTTTACCATCATGGAGCATAGAAGATATCAAGTAACTTAGCGAGTGGGGCAGGACTTCGGTATCCGAATCAACCATAAGGATGTATTCATAGAAGGAGGGATTGACACCAATTACGTTTTTAATTTGATGATACATTTCCAGCTCCATAGGTGTCATTTCGCCATCAAAGTGAACACGGTTCAAGAAATTCATGCAGATCATTTGTGAGTCACGCTTTCCTCGATTGCCGGGCTTGGCTCTTTCAGAAGCCTTGCCCACCTTTGCCACCACAATGTATGGAACTACATGACCTTCGCATTCATAAAGCCCAGAATATACTTTACCATAATTGAGTTGTTTGGCACCTTCTCCTACGGATTTGAACATGAGAGGCTCAGGATCATTCTTTGTATCATAGCCTAGTACATCAAGTACAATACGAGGAGTAGGGCGATCATTACCACTTCCCATAATCATACCATCGGCTATGATAAACAGCAGCTTTCTTTTGTCATCATAGGTCATTACAGTAAGTGAATCGATGGTTTTACGAAGCGATTCTTCATCTTCTGTATAGCAGGGCACTTGACAAATAACAAACTTATCATGGTCTTCGGGTGTAGGCGCACTACCAAATTGAAGCGCTGCCAAGAACTTGACAAGAGTTACTACACACATCAAGATAGCTAATGATAGGAGTAGGTAGTTTGTAAATGTACAACGGGCCTCCTGTCTTGGATCAACGTAGCCGATTAAAAAGTAATTGTCCAAACAATTCAAGTTCATTTGTTGTTCTTCTAAAGACATTCTATCTTTATACATCTCCCATTTACTTGTGGCATCTGTTCCCCTAAAGCGTTCAAATATATCTTCAACTGCCCCTGAAAGAAAGTGATAATCGGAACCAGAGCTGGAGCTGGCATAGGTATCTGCGGTAGTCATATAGTCTTGGATATCGTACACTTTACCGTATAATGCTAGCGCATAACGACCCCAGCCGTCGGCATCAGCCTTTAGATCACTGATGAGATGAACTAATGTGCCTTTTTTATCATCGCTGATGGTGGGTAAAAATGTATTCCAGTACCACATTGGATCCTTTGTTTGATTAAGTTGCGAATATTGAACTTGGTCACCAGAGTAATGAATATAGTAAGTCGTTGTTTCGCTTGCATTCGGAATGATTTTAACGGTTGGATTAGTAACAAGTCCAGAACATGCTATAGTAAGAGGAGGTGGTATGGAAGCCGACATATCCAAACCCGCGTACTGGGTCATTGTAGATTCATCAGCCTCAAGACCTGTTGCACCATGTCCCATTCTGGCAAACTGTGTCATATCATATACATTACCACGTATACTCATGTAGTTATCATTTGCCTGATTATGAGCCTGTACATTCCCTGTAGAATACATGGTTTTTGTACCGGGGCATACGACTTCACCAAGACCAACGATGAAAAACAAGACGACGCCAGAAAAGAAACCAATAATCATACAAAGCGTCACTTTTTCTCTCCATGCCATTTGTATATCTGAGCGACTCATTCTACCAAACCAACGTAAGAAAGGCGATGGGATCCACCAGGTACAGAACCATACAAAACGAACCCACCATCGACGGACAGTGGTAATTGGAACCTCTTCAATGTTTTCGATCTGAGGAACATGTACTTCTTCTATCATTTTGCTCATATCCATATTTGGTCCAAACCTGTTATATATAATGAGTTAGGTTTTTAATACAGACTCTTAAGGCATATCAAAAGCAAAGCAAGCAAATAAATAGATAAAAAAAATAATTTACCCTTCATGAAGACCATGGATACCCCATTCAGATTCTTCACCCCATTGGCTTGCATCCATTTCATTTTTGGCTTCACTATAATAGCCATAGCTGCCTGTGTCTACATAACTTCCATCTTCATTGATGTGTTCGTTGGCACTTGAATAACCATCAGAAACAACCTGTTCTTTATCGTAGTGATCCATGAGTGGCCGTTTACCACCTTGCTGCGGTGATGATAAGGACATGGATTCATTAGATATAACCGTATTGCTAGATGTTATTTTTGGATTATCCGTAATAGGTACAATTTCTGATCGGATGGCTTCTTTTTCCAACAACCTCTCCTTCTTTTCAATCACACGTAATTCATTTTCAAGCTGCTTCCATACATCGAAACCAAGCCAGATTATTTCTTTTCCAATGAAGACACTATCTCGAGTCCAACCCATAGCAGTGCATAGCTTCCCCACCTTATCCCGCTCTCCTATCGCAGGATCCAAATGGATATTTGAAAGGGTGTAATGATAGCGTGTGTTGAACTCTTCAATGCTGTAGTAATTAGCATACTCGACGCGGCGGCGTACAATCAGTTCAGGTATCAAAAAGGCCTTAATTTGTGCCCTCACACGATTAAAATCAAAATCGTTCGGTTGTTGTGTATCATTAGATCGGATATGGATAACGTTGTAGATACGGGTTTCTGAAATGGTGAAAAAGATGTCACGTAGGGTTATATACAACTGATCTAGTACCGTCATCAATACCATATTTTCATAGGCGTCTTGTGCTTTTTTTATCTGCTTTTCTAAATCAATCTCACTATTGGAGAGTTCAGGAATAGGAGGTGTATCGTGGCTTTGTTGCTGCTGTTTTCTTTTGGTGGGGCGTCGTCTCATGGAAGGTGCGCGTGTGGGTTTAACGGTGAGCTGAGCTTTGACAATGGTACGATCATCCTTGGGGTGTGATTCCGTAGCCATTGTAGCACCTTGGAATAAAGAAGAAATGAATGTATTGGATGTACTATCACGAAGTAGGTTGACAAAATCTGGCGAGAGATCATCCATATTTTTTTCTAAAAACATATCAACAGAATAATGAACGGCACCAGAGAAATGGTTGATACCAAAGCTATATGTATGAGAGCTACGAGATAGTCCTTGATGATTAGAAAACTGGCGCTGCAATGTAGCAAGGAAATTTGCATTAGTGGCCTCGGTAGCGCCTGATTGAAGCTTCGCTGTGTCTCGATCCAAAAGCCCTACAATACCACCTAATCCGAGCGAAGCAGTAGCTGAGCCAAGGTTGTGGTTATTTTTTGTGCGATCAGCATGGCCTTTGGTGTTGTTTTCTTTACCCACAAGTAATTCTAAGCAAGGCATATTATTAAATGGCCTATTGTTTGGAAGTGCGATACCATCCTGTAACATAACGGCATTTAATCCATATTCATTACTAAAATCCTCTTGAAGAAGGAATTGATGAATACGCTCATTCGATAAATTCACACAGAACTCTTCAAATCCGTTTGATGTGAAGTTTTGAAAACCAGGTGAATCAAGGATACCAATCATACTTGCAGGTTCACCTCCAGTATAACAAAGTTTTGTGTTGATCATCTCCACAATCCATAAAAACAGTACACTATAAAGTGACTTTGCAAGACCATCTCGTTGCTGTTCGGCTGCTTGGGGATTTAAAAAAGCGGTGCATACTTCTTTACCAATCAACTGCAATTTATACGTCAAACACACTTCGAGCTTGGATGGTAGAACACCTAGCATAGCTGCCACTGTTTCCAAAACATCCCTATTTTTGACAACACATGCCTCTTGTGCTGCGGAGAGAACGTCTGTGTTTTCATGAAACTGTAAGTTACCAATATGTAAGATGGCTGCCAGGACTTGGAAAATGTATGTCACAGTCGTTGTTTTGAAACCACAGATCTTCAATGCACTTTTAAGGTCTGAAAACCTAATCTCGTCACTTTGTAACAATGTGCTTGATGCTGATGATGCCTGATTGAGATAATAAAAATAGTCAGGTCTAAAGTTGATGTGGAGTGCGTTCTTTTCATCGGTAGTAGTGCCTGCCAATAGAGAATAAAAGACATGGAAGGTACGCTCCATAGCACGGACCTGGGTGACCCTTAATTTATCCAACTGAAAGGCTAAAGTTTTTGTACCCAGAATATGACCCCGTTCATTAAATTGCACTTCCTGAAACATACCAAACTTGGAAGCCGAATTGTTCTGGGTGGTCTGACAATGACCAAATGCTTCTAGAATCACAAGTGAGTTTTGTACTTGTACACCTAATTTGCCCTCCCGTTTGTTATGGCTAGATAGCTGAAGAATTTCTCTCAAGAAGTGATTATGAGTAGTACTCTTGCCGGAACCTGTAATACCACTATTTTTTATTATAGTTTCAGATTTTAGTAATAACAATAAAAAAAAGTAAATAAGAACGAGTTAATGAATTAATGACAGGAATTAATGTATATTATATATTTGTATCTGTACCTCAACAGGATGCTCTGATCTTCACCGGTTCGCCTCATATGAAAGTATATTCTTGTAGCAAACTCATAAATATGTGGTTGTAAACGAGGTTTTTTCTCTGACAAATCCTTGTAACAATACTCAGCGTAAGATTTAAGTGTTGCATCATTTTGTAATTCCAAAAACTGATATGGATTAACGACAACAAGGTGCGAATACCCTAGTTGAGTGTATGGTAGATTTCGCTTAAATCGATTGCATAACAGGTTTGAAATAGTGTCATCAGATGGTGTTTGTCCTTCTTGGCTGTAGAGCGATGTCAAATCAATACGTACGTCGTCCTGCATCATACTTCTTATTTGTTTTATTTTGTCTTGTTTATTTATCTAGATTATATTATAGCACGATAGTATCAGAGAGATGATTTCTTCTACTTGAATGGATATTTACTCTGGTGAATTGATTGATTGACTATTTGTGTGCCTTTTTTTTATTATAGATTATGAAAGAAGAGGAGGTATGTAAATTAATTATAAAGTAGAATGAATAAATGAGTGAATGAAAGAATGAAAGAATGAGTGAAAGAGATATGGTGTTAGTTTTTCGCCTTGTGTATCGATAATTTTCTTTTATTCTTTTGCAACTCCACACTGTTAACTAAGTTGTGTTACTATTTATAAAATGGAATCCCGCAGCTGTCAATTTTATAATGCTTGCTAAGGCTTTATCCAAGTAAAAAAGATTAAAGGGGAAGGTGAAAGAGTAGAATTCGATAGATATCAGGTAAAAAGCATTAAGCTCTTTCGCTAACTCAATAATATTTTTTCTTTTCTTTTCTTACTTTTAAGAGAAGGCTGAACTGGTGTTGTTTTTCAATATTCTTAGATTACCCTTTTGGATTAAAAATAATCAAAAAGAAAAAAGGAAAACAAAAATATTCTGAAACAAATCATCTGGGAAACGGAACATTGTCATTGAACAAAAATAGAAGCAATAAATTATAAGCAAGTCATTACTTTCAAAAAAAAAAAGGATAAACATCAAGTACCATTTCTTTTTTTTTTAAAATATATTTATTATCACAAATCATGATTACACATAAAGTTAACTATACATCGTAAAATAAAAGAATAATAATCTTTTTGATATCACCTCAAGAAATAATTATTGTTAATTTGACTTTCTCAACAAAAAAAATGTATAAAAAATAAGTGCATTTTTTTTATCATGGGAAAGATCGATATACGGCTATCATAAGTAGATAATATATTTCTTTCGTTGTCTCTACAAGCTTTCTTATTATTACTTTATCTCAGTGAAGTAACCTTCTTTTGTTTTATCCATTAAAGAGAAAAGGCTATTTTAAGTAGGGAATATCAAACCTGTGTTAGCTCTAAATATATCTTTTTTTTTTTTTCAGTAAGAGTGCTACGATAATGTGGTACTATTAAATGATGACTGACACGCTCATGTACTATTATTAGTTATTTTTTTTAAGTTTTTAAAGATTATTTTCAAATGAAACAATAGTAATGCTATATCCTTAAATGACAGCCCTTTTTATATATATCATCTAATAATGGATATAAAAAGAAGCATCGTCTGCACTTATGGTAACAACTAAAAAGCCAGAAAAAGTCAAATCACCGTCTCATACTTCATCCATACCAAAAAATGCAAACAAATAGAGAGATTATCACGATTTTGTAACTTGTGAGAAATAATAGCAGTAAAGCCATTTTACCATATGCTTCGTGCTGTTTATTTCAAGGTATTGAGAAAAAATTGCAAATTAATGAAAATAGTTGTATGAATAAAAACAATCCATAGAGTAGAGAACTAAAGCATGTTGTCAATACCATGAATCAGAAGGAAGTTGACGATATATGGGATCCATTTAGACGCTTAAACATATTCCCTTGCGCTATTATTCATTGAGTTGGATCATGAACTTAGTCCCCCTTTAGTCCTCTCACCTTAGTCTCCCTTTTTAGCCAATTTTTTTGTCATCAGCGTTTTCTCATTAATTTGAAAACTCTTCTCATTTTCTTGAAAAAGACAGTATATGAACAGGGCCACAATCATATTTTTAAGAGAATAATATATCTGAATTTTCTTCATCAACACCTTGATGCAATGGGGTAAGATAACCATTAAATTTCTCTCTTATGAGCGTATTGCTATCATAAATGGTAGACAGAAGCATACTTGGTGAACTTTACGCTTCTTATCCACTCTAGAAATGAAAGATTTTTTAAAGATGATTAACTTGCATTGATGGTTCATTCTAAACGCAGGCTAGAAAATATCTATTAATTGCGAAAAATAGTAATTGTATAGGCAGAGAGACAAAGTGAGTAAATATGTCGTAAATGTCATAAATTGGAAGGATTCACTAGTGGAGGCCGTAAGACCATACCATGAAGATCAGAATAGACTAGTAGAGGTGTATATATCCATCGTAGGTTTCTCTCCTGTATTCGAATACATTCACAAGCTTATATTGCTAAAAATGCATTGAATACCGACCCTCTCGTATTTAGAATTCAAATGTATTCAAACGCATTATCATACCACTTAATAGACATTCAAATACATTCAAAAGAGTAGTTAAATAATTTGAAGGTATTCAATGACCTTTAAATGTGTTTGAATAACATAAATGCTCTTGAATATCAATAGTAGTCGATGAGTTTGTGACTCAACATGTGGGATGAATTTATAAATAAAAAAGCGGTGTTTAAATAAAGTCGTCATCATTTTTCAACAATGTTATCTGACCAATGTCTCTTCGATATAAAACACTTTGTCGCCTTTATTCTGTTAAAATGCCACCTTCAATCACGATTGGAAGTCAGTCAGTGCTTGTAAAAGGTTGTTCAGAAAATGAATTCAGCAAAGTGATCGAATTTCAACCATTTAAAGATTGGGTAACCGCTTTTAGTAAACAAGAATCACTTAGAGGTGAAATGGCGGTGAATTCTATTGAGATTCAGAGTATTGACTACTTCAAGTCGGAAAAGATTGGTTTTATTAAACTCAAAAGTGATGTTATTTTTAATGAAACTGGAAAAAACGCACCTGGCATTGTTTTTATGGTATATTTGATAATGATAAAACACAAAGTCGTTGATATTATAGACTAATTCCAATATATTCAGAGAGGTGGAGCTGTATCAGTGCTGCTAATATTGAAATCACCAGGAAATAAAGACAAAATCATTCTGACACTTCAACCTAGAATCCCTATACCCGATTTCGCCTTTCCGGAGCTACCTGCAGGTATGCTTGACGGATCAGGCAACTTTGTTGGCACAGCAGCAAAGGAAATAGAAGAAGAAACCGGATTAATAATTAAAGAAGAGGAATTGATTGATATGACTGAATTAGCCTATGGTGATCAATGGAAAGGGATGTATCCGTCTGCAGGTGGATCAGGTAGAATGTACAAAATGGGCTATATATATCCTAAACTAACTAAAATTTATTTTAGATGAATTCTTGAGGCTCTTTGTTTGTATTAAAGAAATGACAGATGGACAAATTGATGAATTACAAGGTAAATTAACTGGACTTCGAGAACAGGGCGAGAATATTACCCTTAAGTTGGTTGAACTTGAAAATGCATGGAGATATTCGCCAGATGCAAAGCTACTATCAAGTTTAACTCTCTATCAAGCTTTAAAGTCAAACATAACAAAATAAAACAACTAGCACACTGTGACGTTTACTTTTTTGCTTTCAAAAGCTGCTTTTTATTTTTATTTTTTACCATTCTTTCTTTCATACACAATATATATTCATTCAATGACAATTCACACTGATTCTACTACTTCTTTATCGGAATTAAAAGAAGTTGATCCTTGTGCCTTACTGATCGATGACGAAACTGGTGAATTCACCGAAAAAGCCGAAAAGGTGAGGTTTTATTTGATTGAGAAATGACCAGGTTTATTCTTATTCTGTTTGTCTTTATAGATTCTTAAAGAGATCTTTGAAAATTTTGACAAGGTATATATATAAATACAAGGCATGATAAGAAAGTATATTGAAATTAACTTTTAACTTGATAGGATAAAGACGGTGTATGGAACTTGAAAGAAATCCAAGACTTTGCCACTGCTACTAATGGACGTCCTGTAAGTTAATCACAGTGGAGTCTATCTCTCTCTATAGATATATATATTCAAATAATACTCATATACCCTTTATTGCTATAGTTTGAAGATTCAGTTATAGAGGTACTGTTTATGGTATTTGAAGTGTGACCGTAGATTCTAAACTGCTAATATTATAGGAAATTGTTGACTCGTTTGAGGTTGACGAACAAAACAACTTGCTATTTAGAGGATTCTATCAATTATATCACATGCAAACATTATCCGAGCCTGAAGAGACAATGAATGATCTCAAAAAACGTATGTATTAATATAAAAATAGTAAACATGGGAATTGGACCTTTACTAAATCAAGCTTGTGTTTAGATGGTTATGATACTAATTTGGAATTGGTCAATTCTCGTAAAGAGAGCAAATAAACATATAAAGCAACAGATATTGTGTTTTAATTCTATGTTGCTATATACATTTACATCTTTAATACTTGAAATATAAAGGAAAGAAGGAAGGAATAGAAAAGTATTTACATATATGATTGACTAAATCAATGAGTTATATGATATATTGCTAATATATAGTATGGAATGAAAAGGTATAAAAAGAGAGAATGTAATTGATATTAAACAATGCACAATAAGAGCAACACGTGTAATGACTCAATCTATCAATATCCTCGTTTTTAATACCCAGTTTGGAGTTGATGTGGTCAAAGCATGCGGACTTTACCAATACATAAAATAATGGAAATGGGATGTTGAAGCAGTTGTTCTATATGAACGTGAGAAAGTAAGGGACTGAAAGAAGTAGATACAAAGCGATACTATGCAATGGTAATCATTGCTGCACACCTAATCTTATTATTAACATGGTATCTGTGTCGCCAGATCGGTCTCAAGTTGTTTTTTTTTTTTGTTCGACTCAAGTCCTAATTTTATAATACCGTTTACACGTATAATGTTCATGAATAGCATGAGTAAGCCAGATCTTGAATTCAAAATATCCGTACTTATAATTCTGAAAGTTGCATCAAGTCGATTTTGTGCTTTTTATTATTCTAACTGCCTTGCCAAACCAGGAAAAGGAGGTACATCATACGACGGAATGGTCTCTAGGCAAGCAATGGTGAAGAAATTAACTACCCGAAGAGAACGACAAGGAGATGGATCCATCATATCAAGGAATTCCAAACCCAATATCTTAAAAAAAAACAGGGGGCTTTTCACTTGTTTAGCACAAGCGAAACAATAGTCCTTTTTTTTAGATTTTCAATGATGAATTTGTTGGCACACATCCATGGAAACATTTGATTTTAATTCTTTCAGGATAAATAGATAATGGAGACTCATATGCTAACTTGTCAATTTTAATAGAATATATCACAAACGGATATTCGTTTAAGTGCCTAAATATACGCGATTACCCTACCTTTATTGATCTTTACGTTTTTTCGTATTAAACACTCTCTTTTTCTTTACAATTTGAAATCTTTTCTCATTTTCTTGAAAAAGACAGTATTTGTATGATATTGTTGGATCAAAATATTAATCTGTCTCATTGAAATCCCAGGCATGTTTTAACACTTGATTTTCACTAAATAGAATAATGTACTCGGTTACCATCTGACGAGGCGTATATATCTAAACGATCTATTTTCCGCGTCTTCCTTCTATTGGACTCAAAGCTTAATTTATACTGCTTTCTTTTCAATATAGCTGGACCGTAAAAGGAATAATAGGATAAGATCTAGAACATTGATATTAAAGTGTATTTATACAGCATTTACTTTTCATGAATAAAGAGAGAAAGAGAGAGAAGGAAAGGAATATATATGTTCTGATGATCAGAGAACTGAGAAATAAATGGAGAAGAATCAAAAGAGGACGAACAATAACACTGCCGGATTTTGAAGTTTATTTTTGTCTTTGATATGTACAAATTCATAAGTTGAATTATAGTTTACGATATTATAAACTTGTTAAAAATAGAAAAGTAGAAAAGTTGGAGGAGTTGGGAATTTTTATAAGTGAAAGCAAGACTTTTTTTAAAAAATAAATATCATCACTATCATTTCTACTATTTAAAATAAAGTAAAAAATAAAAAAGACACAAAAAAGTAATACCAAAGATCTTTATCAAACATCGATAATCAAACGATATAACATCATAATAGAAAGTACATTACAACTTGCATTCATTTTATGCATTAATCCCCAACAAGATTGACTCTATCACAAATAAGCATTGACCATTTATTATTTTGTAAAAAGATGTCATTTCCATTTAAGGAAATGTCACGTCACGCTCTTCTATCAAATTATTGCTTTGCTGCTGTTATTTTTTCTCATTTGCTTTGTAACAAAAACACGTACCAAAGAATAATTTAGGTCACAAAATGGATCGTTTAACACAATTACAGAATTCGATTGATGCAGTAAGAAGACAATGAATATATTCACTGCCATATAATCAAACATAATAAATGAAAATAATTAAAAAAAGATGGCAAGAATGTTTACAAACAGCATCTATTATGTTCATGAGAAGTCAGCAATGGTAGAGCTAAATAGTGAACTACCTGTTTCAAATCCTAAAGGTAAATTATTCTTATTATCAAAGACACTAAATATATAATATTATTTATTTTAGTATTGGCTGATGATCCACAAGTGTTTCAAGGTAAAATAAAATAACACAGACAATGGGAACATAGTAGCACTAATAATAAGTAATGGATCAATAGACAACATAAAAGAACTTGTGTCCGATTTAGTAAAAAAGACCAAGGAAGTTGACACATTAATTGAAGCATTACCAGGCATTAAAGATACAGAAGAAGAGCAGGTGAGAGCTTAATACTATAACAATATTGCAAAACTAATCATCTGTTTTGTTTTTGTTTTTAGGTTGATATATTAAAGAAACTAGAGGAAGATAATAAAGAAGCAAATCAAGAATATGAAGAAGCAGTAAAAGAGCTTGGTAGAGTAAAAAGTTTTTCATCATCTGATAAAATTGTATTTATTTGATTTTTTTTTGTTTATTTTAGAGTCAGTAAAGAATCAAATCAGTCAGGCTTTAAGAATGATTGCTACGGATCAAAGTCAGTCATTATAGAAAAAGAAAAAAAAACAGAAAAATAAAGTCAGCTTCAAGATCTAGTTTTCTATTCCTTTTATATATAAAGCCTCTTTTTTTTTGGGTTTTCTCTTATTCTTTTGTTCTTTTCTTTATTTCCATATTTTTTTTCCAAAAAAAAAATACATAACACTAATGAGCAACATTATAATACCAAATCTTCACCCGTCGCACAGATACTCTGATAATCACCAAGATGACGAGGTTGATGTTGAAGAAGTATTGAGTACCTCTTTACACTCTAGAGTTGAATCATTTATAGGTTCCTATTCTAGAACATCGCTAGTACACATGGCTGAAAATGTAGTTGTTGGTAACGAAGGCATGGTAAGTTATTGTCATTATGATCGTTTACATGGCAACAATAGTTAAATATAAGTGAATAAAATAATAGGAGATCGACGATGATGCCTTGTCGACCACATCAAGCAATTTACCAAGGTACAGATTTCTTTTATTGTTACCTCAAAAAAAAAATAATAGGATTAGTGGTTATCTCGGAGATTGGAGTTTTTGTGTAATGTGTTTAACAATAAATGTGATAGGTACACCAAATCCATTTGTTCCTCAAGACGCAACTCGTTAGGAACGCTAAACGAAGAAACCCCATTGTTTCCAAAACTTCAAGCGGTAACTACTTGTAACAGTGTTTTGACTGTTGCCGATAACTATCCAGTAGATGTCATCTATTCAAAATCTTCTTTTCTACAAAGCGTGTTTAATTCGATCAATATCTTGATTGGTGTTGGTATTTTATCTCTCCCTCTTGCGTTTAAGGTTTTTATAAAAAAAGAAAAAACTTTGTATCTCTATTTTTTAAAACCCACATATTTCTACTATTTAGTACACAGGATGGGTAGTTGGAATGGCTATATTTATATTCTGCTTCCTGCTTACCAATTACACTGCAAAGCTACTAGCAAAGTGTTTGGATGTTAACTCTGAATCCCGAACATACGGTGATTTAAGTGCAGCAGCCTATGGACGCAAGGGTCGAGTATTTGTCTCTTTTGTATTCTTGACGGAATTGATCACGTGCAGGTAATTATTTCCCACATCCATAATAAAAAAATCTCTGGTAACCAAACTTTATCTGTGTATTTCCAGTGTCGCACTAGTTGTACTGCTAAGTGATGGTATCGATTCATTATTCCCAGGCCATGATCCCTTACTGGTTAAAATAATCTCTTTTGCTATCTTAACACCTACTCTATTTATTCCTGTTCGCCATTTATCTTACACAAGTCTTATGGGTATTCTTAGCATGTTTAGTTTACTTTTCGTCATCCTTTATGATGGCCTTACTAAAGTTGATGCTCCTGGTAGTATGATCCAACCTGCGGTATGTATATTTTATACTAAAAGGAAATGGCTAAACTTTAAATTATACTCATCTCCATCTTCTCTCTTATTTTTTTTTTTGTTTTATTTTGATAGTCAACTGATGTGCTACCAAGTGATTGGAAGGCCGTTCCAATGAGTTTTGGTTTGATTATGGCTGGATTTGCAGGTATCTATCATTTATATCATATATAATAAAAAGTGATATCGGATATCTAAATGCTCATATATTTATCAAACCGAAAACAGGTCATGCTGTCTTTCCAACCATTTACCGTGACATGAAGAACCCTAAAGAGTATACCAAGATGGTAAACTACACTTATTTGGTAACTGCTATTGTCTATTTTACTATTGCAGCTGCTGGATATGCTATGTTTGGACCAAATACAATGCAAGAGGTAAAGCAATAAATAAGATTACATAATAACCAACTAGTAATAAACAAAACAAATAATAATAAAAAAAAAAAACTTTTTATAGATTACACAAAACTTAGTTACTATTCCAGAATATAGTCAAACTTTAAATCGCCTAGCTGTATGGCTAATCGCCCTCAATCCAATTGCAAAATATGGCTTGACATTAAACCCGGTTCTTCTAAGCTGGCAAATTGAAATCCAAAACAGCCATCGATTCGAAGAATGGTTTGCGAAAGCTGAATGGAGAAGAACATTTGTCAACAGTATTGGTATTGTTTTGACCTCTTTATTTATTGTGTACCTTGCCATGTTGATCCCTAACTTTGATTCCATCATGAGTGTATTGGGTGCCTTGTTCTCCTTCTTTATCTCTGGTATCTTCCCCATCTTGTGTCATTTGAAATTGTATGGTTCCAAAGTTGGTCTCGTTGAAAAAACCTTTAGTATTGTTTTGGTGGTTATTGCAGGCGCCATGGCTTTCTCTGGCACCTTATTTAATTTTATTTAAGAAAAAATATGACAATTTGATACCCTTTTTCTTTCGTTATAACAATTGTGTACTTTATTGATCTGTTTAGTCATACAATTATATATGTACTGTTGTTTGTCCCTTTTTAATATCAAGAATAGTTACTAATAAAGAATCTCCTTCCTTATTACTAAGCGATTGCATATCACCTAGTGTTGTATACAGCATTTTTTTCAAGCTACACTTTGAATATGGGTGACATTTTCATCAGTAAAGACTCATGCTTTTTCAAAGCGGCGTTGAACTACTTTGGTTGTGGATGTTGTAAAACGGGTAGTTTGTAAAAATGTGCGTTACACATATTACACATATTACACATATTACACATACTCCATAAAAAAGCGGCTAACTTTTATGGATTTAGTGTACTGAGATGATGCATGAAACCTAATAAGGTTCCAAGAAAATGATATGTCTTTGAATATGTTAAAAGCTCTTTGGTTCGCAGCAATATTTCTTTTTAATAATTTTTATTTAATATGTAATTTATATTCTCCTCAAATATCAAAAGTAATTTATGAAAATAAAGAAGAGTATATACATACGTATATATATATATATATATATATATATATATATATATGGTATTTCATTTAAGCTCTACCCTCAAGATCAGTCTTTCCAATAACATGCACCTTAAATCCAAGGCCTCTCAATTTGGGTGCATCCAACATAAGTCGACCATCAAAGAGGAAAGCAGGCTTCTTCATACCTTCATAAATACGTTTATAGTCCAATTGACGGAATTCATCCCATTCGGTCACAACCACAAGTGCATCAGCATTTTCCGCAGCCTCATAGGCACTGGAGCAAATAGTGACCTTTTCCAAGAGTTCCTTGCGATTGTCCATCACACCTGGTTCAGAGAGATCCAAGTAAATTTGCTCATGCTCTACTTTGGGATCATAGATGTTGACCTGGGCATTTTCTTGTAAGAAGTCCTTGATCAAGGTAATGGCAGCAGATTCGCGGGTATCGCCAGTATCTTTCTTGAATGCAAAACCAAGCACAGCAATCTTTTTGTTGGTGATGGTGTTGAAAAGAGTTGAGATGATTTGGCGTACAAAGCGTTTCTTTTGGTACTCGTTCATGTTATACACCTGCTTCCAGTACTCGGCTACCTCGGGTAGATTAAGCTGAGTGGAGAGATAAACGAGGTTGAGAATATCCTTTTGGAAACAGGATCCGCCAAATCCAACAGAAGCTTTGAGAAACTTGCTACCAAGACGGCTGTCACGACCACAAGCATAGGCTACTTCATCAATGTCAGCACCAGTAGCTTCACAAAATAGAGGGGGAAATTTTGCATTAAATTTCAAGTAAAAAAAAAAAAAAAAAAAAAAGGTTAATACATGAACTTCTTCCTGCTCTGTAAATATCTCTTTTATGTCAAGAAAAGAAAAAAAAAACACTTTACCAATTTAGAAAGTTCAGAAGACCAAAGGTTGGTGGTGATAATATTCTGACGAGGAATCCAATGAGCATACACATCAGCAAGCGCATTCTGAGCAGCGATGCCAGAATCTGTCTGAAGACTACCAATTAAGACACGATCCGGGTTAAGCAAATCGGCGACGGCGGTACCTTCTGCCAAAAACTCGGGATTGGATAAAATGTCAAAATGAAGGCTGTCATTGGAGTTGGCATCAAGAATCACACGCATACTCTGAGCTGTACGACAAGGAACTGTGGATTTCTCAACGACAATCTTGCTGGTTTTAGCGACTTGGGCAATACGACGAGTGGCGGCTTCAACATAACTTAAAAAGGATGAATTGTCTAGATATATAGATATACTCTCTTTTTTTTTAAGAACTTACGCTAAATCTGCTGCCATACCAGCTCCGAGACCTTGTTTCTTTGTAGGTGTGTTGACAGATACAAAGATAAGATCAGCTTCTTCGATGTGTTTATCGACATCAGTAGAGAAGAAAAGGTTCTTGTTGCGACAGGAAAATACAATGTCATCTAAACCTGGCTCATAAATAGGAAGCTTGTCTGATTGCCAAGCTGCAATGCGCTGTGGGTTGATGTCACAGATGGTGACTTTGATATCGGGGCACTTGTATGCAATGACAGCGCAGGTTGGACCACCTTGTTTTTTTTTTTTTTATGATTAAAATAATAAATCAGTAAATGATGTCTTGTTCTTGGCTTTGTATAGTTGTGTGTAATTTATACTTTACCAACATATCCTGCACCAATACAACATATATTCTTAACACGACCCATGGTTTTTTTTTTTTTACTTTGTTTTATTTATGTCTAAAATATAAAAAAAAATCAATATTAAAGTAAAGGAAGAAAAGAGACAAAAAGGAAAGCAGGCAATGTTGGCGTTTTTAAACGGTTAAATATATATTTTATATAAGAAATGTCAAACATATTGTATAATAGGAACGGAATAAACAATGTGACAACATACTACATGGAAAACAGCAAATAAATCACTTTATTAACCTAATTACGCTTTTTTTTTTTTTTTTTTTTTTCGTTCCAATATAAACGTGCAATCCCGATACCTCGGGTTTGAAGGAATCAAATGTACAAAATCCTATCTTTCAGCCCTTTTTTCCTCATATCAAAAGTAATAGTTTATGAATCTAATCTCGATAAAGAGAATATTTGTTTGTTTTATTATTATATTTAGACGAGCTCAAACACTAGCCTTTTCAAAAAAAAAAAAGAAATGAGAAGAAATTTCAAATTATGTAGAAACAAATTGTAAAATAAAAAAGCTCTCATATTATTGAGAAAAGTGTGTTGATGAATACAGAAGAGCTAATCTCGTCTACTGAAGCACTTGAACAAATATTCAGTTATCGACGGCATTACCTGTGATTTATTCTATCAAAAGTGGCAATTTCTCGTATGAGCCTATATAGCATTAATCCTTTATTTATCCGGAAAGAATTAAAATCAGCTATGAGGTACGAAGACCTGGAATCTATTATCCCATAGAGAAGTCTCAATACATTTACCAAACATAGAATATTTACGAAGTGACGACTTTAAGGATATATATCAATAATAACCAACGAAGCAACAAAACCTAATATCTCTCCATGAATACAAACAAGACCTCTCGGATAAATATCGAATCATATATAAGCCATGATTCTTGATAATTTGTAAAAATCTTGATTGAATTTTGATTGAAATTATAAAGATATAAACAATCTCAACAAACTATTGTTAGTTTACTTTAGTCTTGTTCAAGATCATCATATTGTAACTGATATATTGCATGAGACTGCCTGCTATTGATCAGGTTCACACCGGACAAATTCTCTTAAAAAAAATTGCACGATACGGCATAAGGATATGGGTTTTAGTAGAAGCAAACCAATAGGTTTCCAAGTTTTTATTCCTACAGCCTATCGAGTAGTGAAAGCTCGTTGATATATACACAATAAACCCCTATATTGTAATTCATAACATTGCTTGGAGTTTAATTGTTTTGAACTAACTCACCATACATGTGCAAAATCTATGGAGGGAGAGGGTTCTATCGATTTGACTGGGAAAGATTGGGGGGGGGGGTTTTTTTTCTCAGGATTAGATTTTCTATTCACACTTATTAAGTTATCCAAATATAACAGTTATAATTTCCCTAGTGCTAAGTAAATAACTTTTCGTTACTAAAAAAGAGATAGTAAATAACAATTTTTTTTTTTTTTTTTTTTTTTTTTTTTTTTGCTAAGTCTGATCCTGATTCCTTAAGGAAATAGAATCTGTTTAAAGAAATATCTATCGTAATGATCCAAACGAGTATGGGATGTAATGAAAAGTAATTCTTGAATATAAATCAATGAGAATGTAATGTGTATTAAGATGTAGACTAGGCGCTTTATTAGAGATAGAAAATACCTATAATAATGATTCTTCTTAACCTCTCTTCCCAATCCAAAGAAAAAGAACTCGATTTTTATAGTCTTTTTTGAACATTTAATTAAAAAGCTTTACAATTTTATATTTTTTTTACTATTTGTTTTTCCATATTCAGATTTAATAATATTATGATTAACCTTATAGATATGCAAATCTGTTACGTCTCCCTTTGTAAATGGTGTTGTAGAGTAGTGTAGGATACTCTAAGTATAAATAGGTCTGAATAAGCATTAAAATACTCACCATTTTACTCCTTTATACTTACCTTGGTTGGTTATGTGGAAATGAACCTATTTTATCGTTCCATACTGTGGTTAAATGAAGGTATATTTAGAGAAGTATTATTTTACAATGTTGATATTCAATTTTTAATATATTTTTAATGCTGCATTCTTTTACAGTTTTCTTTTTTACATTGGGTTCTGCGTGTGATATCAAAAAGGACCGTTGGAGTATTCGGAGGGGGGACTTTGGCTTGTCTTTGATCGCCGTGGTAGTATTATATCCTCTAATAGATCTAATTGATGTTGCTGATCTGAAGGTTCTGATGACCTTGATGGGTCAAATGGTGCTAATGATTCTGATATTTCCCTTCGTCTTGATTCCTCTGATCTTTTTAATCTCTTTGATAGCTCCGTTGGCTCTGACTGCATTACTTTTTGCGTCTTCTCAAGTGGCTTTGGTGGCTTTGATGGCTTTGACTTCTCTAGTTGATGTATTCTTGGTGACACAAGAGCGACAGCAGCAGCTATATATGAATAAGGACGAGGCCTTTTTGGTTGCTGTTGTGGTAATGATGGTGCTGGCACGGCATTGTGCTGTTGTTGCGTTGATCGTACCATTTGCTTCTGTTGCAACAATGAAGTTTGTGATGACCCCTTTTGTATTTGTGGTGGTGTTGATGGTAATGGTGGTAGTAAGATGGACAACAGCGATAATGTCCTTTGTCGCTGCTTTGGTGGTAATGATAAACTTGGTATCTTCTCATCTTGTTGAGGATACCGACCTTGAGTCATATTTTTATCTCCTTTGTCTTGCTGGCTATCTGACTGTATCTTCTTCAGTGTTTCGCTATTATTATGATTCATAGAAAGTCCAGTTTTACTATTCTCTAATAAGTCATTACGATATGACAGATAACTAGTTGTTGACTTTGATTGCAGATAGGTTTTTGATCTATTTAGTGGTGGTGTATAATTTTGGTTTGGTTGATAAATACTTGGGACAAGACTTTGATTTGTTTGATCGGCATTTGATGCATTATCTTGACTTTCAAAGCCAAGTTTTGGTCTATGCAGAGAATGGCCCTGATTTCCATAATAATTCATTGGCGGATGATTCTGACGAGATGATGATGGTACATATTCACCGAGTTGGAGCCCTCCCGAACGATCCGTATAAGTGTGAGTCGTGTCAACACCAGTTGAATTGTCCTGCATAGGAGGTAATACAGATGTTTTTAAAAATGGTGGCGATGCAGGTTTCTCATTTTGTTTTGCTTCACCACTTAAATCAAAATAATGACCGGTATTTTCATCACGTAAAACAATTGGTTCCGAATCGCAAGTCGCGATCATAATACGCTCACCATTATCAAGTTCAGCAAAAAGTTGACTTACAATGACAACATGCCTTTGCCTAGCGTTATTTTCACTAGCAATCCTGAATTGCAAGCGTTTCAAATCAACAGTGTTTTTTCCAATCGGCACTGGCTCTAGTGTCTTTGATTTATCTTGTTTTATCGAACATTGCAAAAGTGGTACTTCATTATCGCAGTGGGATAATTTGGCAATAGCACCAAGCTTAAAATGGTTGATCTTTTTACCATTCACCATGTGGACATCGGTGTCGTTGAAGCTGATGCTACCAGTCACGCGGAAATAGTTTTGTGGATTACAGGTCCATTGTTGACTGATTTTAAAAAAGCTGTCTCTGAGCCAAGTTTGAAAATGTACATCTACCCTGAGCGTGATACAGTTGATAAGATATTCTTCATAAACATAGCCATTAAAGAAAGTGCCATGCTTACGGTTTTATTCTATTTATATCATATACACTTTGTAAGTAACACGCACTGCGAAAAGAGGGATGATTTTGAGCTTGGTTAAACGATACACAATCTTGCAGTGAAAATGTGAAAGAGTTGGAAATCATTTCAGGCGATTTGACTGAAAGAAACCCTTTTGGCGCATCAGTTTGTTTAATTTTCTTTGGTGGTTTTGAGGTTGTCTTTTTTGCTATTTTTCGTTTTGGCCCGAAGGGTGGAGGAGAATATATTTCTCTCGGTTTTCTAACTCTATGATTGTTTTATATCACAAATGAAAAAAACGGGATAAAGAAAATGATCAAAGCCTTTGTTTAACGTGAAACGCCATACACAAAAGCAAGTTCTATTCTATTTTATTATTAAATACCTCTTTGAAACAACTTCATTGGAATCAACTGTTAATTCATTTGTCATTTTACTGAGAACAAGAATAAAAATAACGAGAGAAGAGAAATAAACAAAACAAATATGCAAAAACAATCAATCAGAAACTTTGAGTCAAAAATTATTACAGCCAATCATATTATTTTCTCTGAAATTAAAAGGAAGTAGCATGTAACATGATTAAAAATGTTGATATATATCTAAAGGCAAACTTTATTTGGTTTTTATATACTAATTCATTATAGCGTAGACGCTAGATACGACAGCACCGGTAACGAACAATGGAGTCAGTTTATAGTTTTCATTAGCTGCACTTGTAATATTACTAGGTGCACCACCACCTGTTCCAGAGCTAGAGTGAGATGACGAACCACTGTTAGAAGATACCTCATCAGTAGAAGAGGAGCTACCACTGCTGCCATTCTCACTAGTACTGCCCCCGCTGGAATGACTAGTGCTACCTTTTGCCGCAACAAGAGTGACAAAGTATAGAACAACAAGAAGATACAAAGTAGAACGCATTATTATAACTGCTTAATGAAGAGAGAAATATGTTGATTATTTGATCCAGCATTATTTATATCGAAATATACATGTGTAAAGGTGTAACATAACATTTTATTTAGATTAGTGTATCCTTTTGAGTAGAGTTGTTTGTAATGAATTTAAGGCAAATTATGATGAGTACAAATGTGGCTGTGAAATAAGCTACTGATTTGTTAAACATTAATCCAGGATTTCTCTTTGTGTGATCTGATTCTATTTATTTCGTAATGAGAACAATAAAAATAAAATAAAAAATTAAAGGGAATAAGCTTAATCTCTTTTGCTATATAAACAAACCCTGTCATAATAACTTAGGAGGAGGGGGGGGGAAGGAAGAATTCTTTTATATTAACAAGGGCATCAAATGATCCCCTTGAAAGCATAAAAATGGTCTCAAGTTGCACTAAGGAAAAAAGCTGCGTCGTCTATTCTCACAAATCACAAATATGTTGTATTTTATTTCTTGTAATAATAAATTGATCTACGTGGCGAAGGGTTGTGCTGTAACACAAGAAAAGAACAGAAAATGGCTTGGAAGTTTAGCCATTTTCTTTTTGTTCGCTTTTCACACACCAAAAACATAATGATCAGGTCTTGTACAAAGCAAAAAGAAACGTGTTACTACTACCATATTGTAAAATGATAGATGGGTTTATTAACGAATAGAGTTGGTAATATTAAGCATAGAAAATGATATTATATTTATAATAATAATAATAAAAAGGGAGAAAGTAAAAACAATGGAAATATACACACGAAATATATGAAAAAGTGCGGAGAAGAAAGGAGAATAGAAATATGAAAAAATAAGGGAAAGTGACTAAATAGATAGGTTTTTCGTCTTACGAAAAATAAATTATTGTGTAAAGTTTCTTCATCACCTCCTTAATTATATCATTGAACCATTGATTTCGTAAGTGCCAACTATTTTTCTATTAGAATCTCGTAAACGCACCATCCAATTACCGTTTGGAAGTTTAACGTAGAAATTGGAATATTTTCTTCCACTAAAATCAAACAGAGGCTGGGTGTTCTCTGCTGGAGTGGTTATGACAGTCTCGAGATCAACTGACAGGTATGAAGTAGTAGAATTGATAGGAGTTGCATAAGAAGTTGGAGAGTAGTACTCCTCTTCATTTGAATAGCTTGACTCAGTACTTGAACTTGCTTCAGTTGTCAAGGAATCCATGCGTTGAAGATCTGGTGTGACAATGCTTAATTGAGACTTGTTTCGATTGTTCGAGAATATGCTTAATTTGCGACTCATCCTCATCAGACTGGGTCGTTTTTGCAATAGCGATGGTTTTTTAGATAGATTGATATTGGACTTTGTTGAAAGGAAGTGGTAATAAGAAAAGTTAGTATTATAATAACTAGAAGGGGTATACTGCTGTGGTTCATTATCTTGCTGTTGCTGTAATAGGCTGGTCATTATAAAATTGGATGGATATGCTATTATATGCTTATTTACGAAAGAGATGAAGTAAAGAAAAAAAAGAGAAAAGAAAGCTTATATATATTTATATATTTATATATATTTAATTACCTTATAAATATTTTGAAACGGGGGTATGTGTTGATTTTATAAAGTGGTTTAAAAAGGGCTTATTATATATATAAATGGGAGAGGAGGAGCGCGTTTATTAATCTAAACAGGATATATCTGAGAGAGAATATAAAAGATAGGCCTTTGTATCACCATTGAATATTGAAAAAAAAGCGCCAAAGTAATAATATCAGGCGAGTGACAGACGAGGCAATCACAATACAGAAATAAAGAGCTTATCTGTAGGGAATAGAATTGTGTTTTTATATGCAATATATCATAATTTAATTTCATATATCAAAATTCCACCTTGTAATAAAGTCGGTTTTAATTTTGTTTGGGTCAATCTCGCCCGAAAGGAACATGGGAGTACTTTATTTTTCAATAAAAAAGGGAGAAGAAAAAGAAAAGACAAAGCCCCAAAGAATTAATATTTAGAGTGAGAAGATCACAGCAAGTCATATTCTTATAAAATCAAATCTATTTTTCAATCTGTTTTCAAATGGATCTAAAAATGACCACTTCTGAGACTGATAGGTTTAAACCTCATACTATTTCAACATTGACAACATATTTAAATTAATTTATATCCATATTTATAGTTTATTTAATATCACAGTGTATATCGCTTTTTAAAAGAAACATGTTTACAATGAAATGTATTCATAATTAGCAACTGTATTCTATTCATACGATAACTTATCACTTTTAATAAAATCAGTCGGAATTAGAGCTGTAGAAAGAAGATATAGAATTATTAATCATCAATTGTTGTATTAAAAATAAGGTTTTTACTGAAAATAGAGAGTAGAATATTCTGCTCATGTTGTGAGTGGGAAGAATAGATTAAATTTTAATAGTAATAAACGCAACAATTCTATACAAAAGAAAATACATTTTGACAAAAGTCTATAATAACAATAATTGTAGGAATGAAAGATACAAGTGCTTTTTTTTTGTATATATAAAAATATGGAAGGGTAACAAGGGAGTAAAAGGGAAAGGGGGTCTTTTATTTACATTGCGATTCGAACAGTCTTCTTTTTCTTTTCAGTCACTGGGGTTGTTGGTGTGTTATTATAATCGCATAAGCACTTTTTGTTGTGTAATTCATCTTGAGCAGCAAAAGAACCCAGTTCGTTAGTTCTAATTACATTATTATTATTGAGTTGACATATGCAATAATCATTGTCAATTAATAATTCGTTCAGCATTGTGTGAAGTGAATGGTTATCCAACATGGCTGCATGTTCGTATCCATTATCAGTATCGTCTCCACTGGTACTTGGATCGTCTGTATGAGAAGGTGACACGCTGATGTCTAGATCATCAAAATCCTCTTCCTCGTCAAAATCCTCTTCTTCTTCTTCTTCTTCTTCATCCTCTTCATCTTCTTCAATCCATTCAATAAATCGATGAGTCAAGTTGCGTATTTTTTCGGAAATAGTGTTATTTAAGGGTTTCTTCCACCAAGAAAGCACTGCTTCATCGTCAATAATGTGATGTTTATATAGCATAAGCACCAAATGATCAAAATGATCAGCAACAACCTTACGCCACTCAAGACCAGATTTGATATTCTCTTCAATGTCCCTCAATAAAGCAAACTGACCATCGTTATCATGTGCAAAATAGGAGAGTATCTCTTGCCAAAAACCAGCAATACCAGATTGAATGATTGTCATAAATAGCTTTGAAGGAGACATCTCCGCTGCTTGTTGTTTCAAAATCGAGCCAATCCAATCAATAAAGGACTTTGCAAGCGCTCTAAATATTAAATCCGGTGACGCTTCGTATTTTACAATCAAGTCATCTATTTCTAAACGTACACGGGCGCTTGATAATTTGGATAAAAGTGCTTGATGGATATAACTGGGCACCAGCTCCTCAAATGGCTCTGTTTCATCTTCTTCATCGTCTTCGTCTTCATCATCATCATTTTCTTCTTGCCGAAAGAGGAATTGGTTATTGTTCAAATCGGGTAAGGCAGAGTCATGGGCACCGCTGGGTTGACAAAATAGCATATCATCATGACTTGTATTTGTGATTTCATCAAAACACCCAAAGTTTGAAGAGTTTCGCTTCAAATGCAACGTAAGCTTCTCCTCTTTGGATTCTTGTTCAGCTAATTTCAATTCGAGTTGGTCCAATTTCTGTTTCAATGCTTCAATTTCATCGTCTTTATCCATGAGATCCAATTCCAGCTTAGTGTTTCGGTCGAGTATATCGTCATAGATCTTCTTATGTGTTTCATCTGTTGCTTTACGGGATTGTGATTCATTTCGAAGATCGGATTGAAGAACAGTGACGCTACTACGTAAGCTCACATTCTCTGTACGGAGTCGTTTAATCTCACGAAGTAAATGATGGTGAGAGGGTTTTTTGTGTTTGTAAATAAGGTCTTCCATATTTGCTAGCTTTCTTCTTCTTCTTCTTCTTTTGCTGTTGTTGTTGTTGAGCTAAGTGTGAAATGTTGAATGTTTTTTATTGTTTTGTAAGGTTGAGTGTTTTTTTTTGGTATTGTAAGTTTCAAAAAGTGATAAATATTAAAATATATTTCGGAAGATGGAAAAAGAGAAAAAAATAAATATTTAAATGAAATAATCGAGTTATTTATGGAAAGCCACATGAGTAGAACCTATCATTTTTCTCCAATTCTTTATAAATCCAATTTGGTACTGTTTGTATAAATCGATTGGGTCAGACTATTCGAATATGGGTGAAAATGAACCAATAATTTGAAAGTATGCCAGGATCTTGAAAAAATGGGTCAGTGACATAAAAGTGCATCAGCCAATGAAAAATGAGCCAAAGAGAAAGGGATTGGAAAGAACAGGGTCCATACAAAACTCTTTAATATTATCTCCATCATAAAGAACACGTATACGCACATGAAAGAGAAAGGATAGTAAGAATAAAGATAGTTGAAAATGACAGTGCTTGTTATAGTCTAGAAAAGTTCTTCTTTTTCATAATTAATAATCGCTTACCACTATTAGTAATAAAAGAACAAAATAAGTAATCAAAGTCATTATACTTTTTGATTTCTTAAAACTTACCTAGAAAATCATTTCATATGACAAATACTGGATTTAAGGTACCTGGTATGCTCAGTGTTCTATTTTGCTCAAAGGACAAAGTGTAAAATCAGGAACATTTACTCGCGCCAAGGAAATGATAAAAATAGCTATAAGGAAAAATCAACAAAGTCTGAGTTTAACTGCTGGGAGGGTGCAACATCTGAGGCTACGTCCAAGGATCATCATTACCAGAGTCATGCTCGTAGTTATTGTTATCTCATGATTCAGAAGAATACAATGGCGGAGTAGCAGGCAGTATCCCATATGGGATAGAACGGGAGAATACCTCAGGTTTCTCCACGCCAGCATATTCGAGAACACCAAGAGACAGGACATTGCTAACAGAATTGTAATACCCATCCCAATTATGCTCACAAATTTGGCACTGGAGCACATACCACAAGGATACAATACGATTGCTGAACTGATCTTGAGCTTTTTTTTTTTGTTACTTTGCTGTAGACACAGGTGGCATACTTTTGAAGTGAAGCTTTCATCTACTTCGCAGATAAGGAGTTGTCCCTCGTATTCCGCCCTCTCCAGAGCCTTGGTTATTTTTGTAGTCATCTACTGTTTTGTTCCACGTACTTAATTCCTTCCCATTGAACCAAGAACTAGTAATGGTATTTTTTGAATTTTAAAGAAAACCAATGGTTATTTGTAATAAAATAATTTCGACTAGATATGGAGATGTTCACCGCCTCGTCAGCCATATACTGTTGGCCACTGTACCTCATTAATTGTTGGTTGTTAAAACAGGAGCCAAAGAACGAGGTTAGCTTAAAGAGATGAATAAATGAATTCTGATATGAAAAGACAAAGTTTTCAGCGTCTGATGTTTTCCTTGAAGGGATATCCGATTCGATGGCTGCCCATATCTTCTTTTTTTAAAAGTCTGGCTTCGTATACCATTCATTGTTAGAAAAATGAACATAGTTCTTAATTTCCTCCACGCCTAGATAGCCTTCACCGTATACTGAAGTAAGCAGATGATTATGATCTAGGTTGATACCATAAATGCGAAAATCAGAGAGATCTGAAGATTTTAAGTATGAAATAGGTAAGTTGAATCATACTGCTACCAAATCTTCTCCAATCAACAGTAATGTAGGAAGAAAAGATTAAAATTACCAAATGAAAACAATCCTTCTATCAAATGTATGGCCTTGTTTTGTGTAAAACCTTTGTTAGCTCAGAAAAAGATACAACGGTAGGTATACTTCTTTTATCTCTTTTTAAGATTAACTGTCTTTCATCATAATAGAAAAAGAACAATTGAATTATCCTTTGAAACTTTGCCCCAGCTGTTCAGAGGATAGTAAGATGTGATATATCTATTTGGTTTGCAGAAAGGTAATAAGATAAACTAGTTCTGGAATCGAGTCGTGAATGCTGCCATAAACATCCGGAATGTATTGATGTATCACACCAAGTCTGGATTCCATATTGACTCCCGGTATCCCTCTTTGCGTCACAATAGAAATTAAAGATGCTTCATCTAGCATCACTGTCCTATACGGTGTAAATACAATGAATGGTATTAAGTCATGTTCTAATTTAAACTCCTATTATGGGAGACATAAGTAAATCGTCTAATTTATTGGAATTAACCAGCTTCTAACTAATCTTTTCTTTCATCATCTCTCCTCTCTTTTTTTTTTTTGTTTTCATTTTTACTTTCCCTTATTCAATAACGCACTCTAAGCATAAAATACATTATGAAGGCTCTTATTCTTGTTGGTGGTGAGTATTAGTTGTATAAAGAATAAAAAACGCGATAATAATCAAGATAATAGGTTTTGGTACTCGTCTTAGACCTCTTACTCTTACTTTACCAAAGCCTTTGGTAGAGTTCGCTAATAAACCTATGATTCTTCATCAAATCGAGAACTTGGCCAAGGTAAACATTAGAAAAAAAAAAAACATTGCTAATGACTTTAATTGGTAGCACTCCATTAATAAAATTTATATTTAGGCTGGTGTTACAGACATAGTTTTGGCTGTTAATTACAGACCTGAGGTTATGGTAGCAGCTTTGAAGGAATACGAAAAGGAATATGGAGTCACTATTACATTTTCCGTAGAAACTGAACCTTTGGGTACTGCTGGCCCCTTGGCTTTGGCAAGAGAGATTCTTGGAAAGGATGAATCACCCTTTTTTGTATTGAATAGTGATGTCATTTGTGATTATCCTTTTGAAAAGATTAGAGACTTCCATGCTTCTCACGGCAATGAGGGTACCATTATCGTAAGTATGCTTGTATGGGGGGAGTTTTTTTTGGGAAGAGCTTTACTTATAGATTTCTATAGGTTACAAAAGTAGATGATCCATCAAAATATGGTGTTGTTGTTAATTATCCAGAATCCACAAAGATTGAACGTTTTGTTGAGAAACCTCAAGAGTTTATTAGTAATAAGATTAATGCTGGTATTTACATCTTTAATCCAACTGTTCTTGATCGTATTGAGGTATGTATTTCATATTATGACGTGATTTATTTTTATTGACAAAGAATGCCAAATTTAGTTAAAACCTACGTCAATCGAGAAGGAAATCTTCCCATTGATTGCACAAGATCAACAACTTCATACATTTGACTTGGAAGGCTTTTGGATGGATGTTGGTCAACCCAAGGATTACTTGACTGGCACCTGTCTTTATCTCTCACATCTTTCAAAGAACAAGCCCCAAGAACTTGCTAATCCCAACTTGGATTATGTTCATAAGGGTAATGTATTGGTTCATCCTACAGCCAAGATTGGTAAAGATTGTCGCATCGGACCCAATGTTGTTATTGGTCCCAACGTTGTAGTAGGCGATGGTGTACGTCTCCAACGTTGTGTTGTTATGGAGGGTGCTCAGGTAAAGGATTATGCTTGGGTTCAATCTAGTATTGTTGGATGGCACTCGTCTGTTGGTAGATGGTCCCGTCTTGAGGGTTGCTCAGTACTTGGTGATGATGTATGCATTAAAGATGAGATTTATGTTAATGGTGGCTCCATCTTGCCTCATAAGTCTATTGCTAATAATATCACTGAACCTCAAATTATCATGTAAATAATCTTTTTTTCTATTTAAAAGATAAAAACCTCTCCCTCTCGTTTTTTTTTTTTTTTACTTCAAATAATCCATCTCCCCATCTCTCTTTCTCTCTATTTGTTACAAAAAATTAAAATGACAAAAAAATATATAAATAATATGAATAAAATAATCATCATTTAACTTTGTTACTATAAGAAGATGAGGTTATCCCCTTTAGAGCCCTTATCATTCGCTTGGGTCAGACTGAACCAAAGTGAGTCAACCCAATAAAAATGGGTCAGTCAATCTGAAATTGAGCCATTCATCTAAGAAATGAATTCATATTTTGACAGGTAAAATCTGATTTCTGATATATGATAATAGTGTCTTTATATATAATAAAGTAGAATTGAACTATTCGTTTATTCAAAACTAAGTTTTTCAAATGATTTAGTAGAAGTCTATATGATTACATATTCTTTTCACCCAAAATCAAAATAAACCTATGTATCTCAGCTCCAAACTCCATTTTCTCATAGTAAACACATTGAGTATCCAAATGAAATGGTGGCTGATCAGAGTGATAATAAGAGGTTGGTGTTTCATGATACACTGTAGAATATATTTTTTTATTATTACAGTTATTCTGCGAATTTTATAATACAGACATACATAAAAATGCGCAAATTGGCACGGTAAGCACTGTATTATTCTATTGCGGGGAGAAAGAAGAACGCTGAATATTAAAAGTATTCATGATGTAAACTCTTTTCTATCTTAAAATAACGAACCAACAGAAAAGTACTTAAAATAATACGAGTCTGCTCTATATTTTAATATAATAATAAATTAGCCCTTGTTCAATGTCTGTCTATCATTTTCGTCTTGGATGATTTTTCCTCTCTTCTTTATTTGGAAATACTAAGACACGAAAGCACTTGGTTAAAATATCAATTAAAATGACCAAGAGCCGAAAATCATGAAATAGTCAAATATAGAATATATAATCTTTATAAGCATGCTATTTTTATTCTTGCTTCTCTTTAATTCCTAAATTCATTTGTTTTTTTTTGCACTTAACCCTTCACCTTTGCAAAATGTGGTTGATGAAAACCATTGGAATTTCCCTTATGTGTGCATGCCAAGCACTTTCTATCCGAGCTGGTAAATAGAGTTTTTAATGTTTATTATAACGTCGTACACTAAAAGAAAATAGCGCAAGGAAGAGTGTGTCTGGATGGATTACATGATTGTCCTGATGGTGAAACTTGTATCATTGAAACTGGGAACTACGGGCATTGTGGCTTTCCTTAGCATCCAATAACAAACAATTTATGATCAGTGTTTATTTTTTTTTCTTTCTTTCTTTCTTAAAAAAGAAAGCATATATCATTCTTTGATCCTTTATAAATCATATCAATGTAATAATAAAATATCATTTTTGTAATAAGAAGGTAAAAAATCTATACGCAAACATGGAATTCAATTATGAAAGAATTTAGCACTTTCAATCTCTATGAAAAATAATTATTCTTCAACTTACCAGGATATCAAAGTTGAAATAAAAAGGAGATCAAATAAATGGGAACAGTGTAGATAGTGTATCAATGAAAAGTACCGGTAATAATCTTTTTTTAGCTCTCGTCTTTTATTACTGTGATTTGCTTTTACAGTATTTTTATTACAAGCAGCCTTTCAACATAATTTATACGATAAGATTTCTTTAAAAAGAATTATACGGTCTTGAATTACCATACTTTGTCTTTTTTTTTTTTAAAAAAAAAGAAAAAGAAAAAGAAAGACAGTGGAATTGATCAGTGGTGACAGCTCAAATAATATATCAATAAGAATTCATGCTCTCACTTATATTATCTTTAAGCATATAAAATAGTTAAGCGAAAGCGATTTAGAGACATAGAGGCATACAGGCTGTGATATTTCAAGAAAATACACACTTAAAAGAGAATAACAAGTCAAAAGGGGATTGATGAGATTAATGTCCTTAATTAAGTCTAAGAAAAGATAAAAGAGGGAGACTGATGAGACTCCGAAAAACAAATTATTTCCAAGTATTTATTAGAATAAGAAAGAACTGAGTTACAGATGTCGGGTTTCTTTGCCCTAATCATCTGACAATCGGATATAAGTTAAATTCACTTTTAGATATAGATGTATTATTCGGTTTGTTGTAAACTATTCTTAGACGATGCAGTTTCAGTATACTATATAATTTACTGTTAGTTTCAAGCCATTTAGATATATTGAATTACTAAATGTGAAATGCTTATCTCTTTATTACTGGCATTTATCTTGAGTAACACTGAGAACAGACTTCAATCAATAACCTAGATAACATGCTATCCATACTTATTACCGTATTTCCATATAACCCATATTATTGAGAATATGGTTGTTGAGTTAGCACATCACACATGATCTATGCACCAACTCTATTATCAGATCTTAGTATCCAATAATATTACAATATGACCAACCATAACATTCTACATATCGAACTGCTTTATATTCTCAAATAAGGCAGATAAACTTATTGAGAACGACTCTATAAAATATTCTCTGTTTGTCATATTGTCTTTATTTACTCTAACCTACTTCTTATAGGTGGTAATATTTACTCTGTGTTACTTTAATTGTTAGTTCATTATTTAAACTCAATAGCTTTAGATCATGCATTATTCTTTTATATTGATCCATCTTCTTATGTGATTTATATGCTTTATTATTCCTTATTCTTATGGGTTTTATATCTCTTATAACCTTGAATATGACTTAGGTATAGAGAGAGGAAAGCCTTGGACTACTTAATATAGAACAAGAAAGTGTCTGTTGAAATAAAGTAGCGCTATTCCGAATGGAGTAGTTCCATTACAGCAAGTGGATATACTCTAGATCTGTGGCGATGATATACACGGTAAGTCTAAGTATAGTAATTTATAGCATAATGTGGGGTTTAATGATTGAACTAACTGTATATGTACATGGACATTAGCTGGCGTGTAGGTAGTAGTCTTTTCACTTTGTCCACATGTAGCTGAGGTTTGCTTGAATAAATATATTCAGACACCTTTAGCAGGAGTAGAACTAGAGCCCAGGATATTTATTATATTATATTGTTTTCAATTTTACCCAGCGTTTTCGTATTAAAAAAAGGTCGCTAGCTTGTACTTTTTTTTCCGTTTGTTGCTATTAATTTACCTTTGGAAAAAAAAAAAAATCTCCTTTCAGTTAGAGCATTTTCTATTTTAAAAAAAAACATAAATGTCCTATGTTGATTTATTATGACTGTAAGCTCTTTGTACTGTGATCTCCTGTTACAAAAATCCAAGTCTCATTTCCTAACTGAACTTATTTTTATCCTAGCAAATTGTTAATCTTGGACACACTACAAGCACAGTTTATATTAGATTTTAAACTTGTTTGCATACTAGTGGCTCTTGGATAACAGAACACGTAACTAATGTGATTCATATCATCAACAGAGTCTTTCTTTCTTTTTTTTTTGAAAACTGATTTATGTAGTAGATAGATGATGATTTACATGTCTTTTCTCGATACAAAGAAGTAGGTAAGCTTAGAAAAAAAAAACTCATGATCGTTGGGAGCATCATAAAATTACGTAATAAACTGTTTTTGTCGAGTTTGTATTCCGAGAATTAAAAGAAAAGAGTGCAAGCTCCCCAAAACAGAGATTTTAAGTTCAAAACATATTGTGTATTTACTTTTTAAAACCAAGCCGTCACCACCACAACTACAACCAGAAGCACACCTTACTACCTTTACATCATTTTTATAATAATTTCCTACTTTTATTATTTATACTAAGAAGCTCTTTTCCATATATTCACTTTTCCTCTTTTATCTGTAGTGACAATGGCGTCTTCTCTAAAATAGACACCTGAGCAAGGATCGCCATGTATTGATTTGAGCATAGTAGGTTGTAAGAAAGCGACCTGCGTTTTTGAGGGGACTGGATGAACAATAACTCTAGTGTTTGCAATGATACCATTGGGATTGCTATTATTCAATGAAGAGACAGAAGTACTTCTATTTCTATTATTCCCTCCTGCCTTCTAAAATAGAGGTGATTTAAACGAAATGGATGAATAAATGGATAAAATAAATGATTCAACACTCACTGTCTTTGGTTTATGTAATGCATTGACTGAAAAATCCCACAATATCAACTTTCCATCTTCCCCCACACTAGCAAATCTATAAATCTTTTCATCACAGCGATATGGATCAAATGCAATATCGGTAATCCATGAACTATGGCCTTGACAACGCGCAACGATGCGTTGCTCTCGAAATGCCCATATTGTCACAAGATCATCTTGTCCACCAGTCTAATTACCAAATGTTATAAAACGGATAAATTCAATCGTAATGATACTAATTACCAATATGTATTTTCCGTCAGGACTCCAGGCAACACAAGTTAATCCACCATAGTAAGATTCATAAACATCCAATAATCTAAAAAGTATCACGTATTTAGCGAATAATTTATAATTATTATGAAACAACTTTATCTTACATTTCATGCAAAATATTAACCACTCTTAGTAAACCATCTAAGCCAACAATGGCAACATGCTGACAATCAGGTGAGAAAGCAAAAGCTATTATAAAATAGTCTTAATGAATTAAAGTATTTTTTTATGACATTTTATTGCTCAAACACTTTACCCGTTATAGATCGATTTGATAATTTCCAATGCGAGATTGGATTGAATTTAGTAGCATGTTTTTGGAATGGTTTTGATACTTTAAACCTGTGTTTTTTTTTGTTCTTTAAAACCATAAATCCATCCATTCATGATATGAAATAACTTACATTGTCTTATCGATAATAGATGGAGATGACTTTTTTCCATCGCCAGGATGAAAATGCTCATCTTCCTTCTCTTTATCAAACAGCATCACTGAACCGTCTTGGAATGCTGCCATAAATAAGCTCTCATATCCAGGCAACCATTTGATCATTGTAATAGCAGATGAATTCATAACGCCCTTTTTTTATGTAATTATATATGTTAGATTTTTCCCATCTTGTAATCATCACACACATCTACTTACACCTTTATTAATTCGACCGTATTTGTTGCACAAAGGATCAAACCACATAATATCACCCGATGTAAAGCCAATAATGATATCTAAATGATCTGCACCCCGCGTTAGCATATTCACATCGTGTGACGTTGGACAAGCCCTTGCAAAAATAATGCGAGAAAGAGGCTCCTACAAGAAAATAAAATAAGTTTCCATGTATATTACAATACACACACTTTGTTTCTACCTTTGGGTGTCCTGATCCATCCATCCACACAAAACTAGTCCCACAATTATAAAATAGATTTGTATCTTGACTTGTTCTTGAGACAAGAATCTTGGCCAAGTGGTCATTGGTGATGATTTTTTGTACAAAACTCGAGTTTGTTTTTGTAATGCTAGATTTAGGCTTTTTACTATTGCTTCTACCCAGGGTGTGACTACGTGCAAGGAAGGAGAGGGTGGGTGTTGGCATGACGACAGTGACATCGTCATTATGTTTGGTAGAGCTGGGGATAGATGATGGGGTGGAGTGGTGGTTGTTACTGGAAGAGGAGCTGGAAAGGGAGGGTGTTTTGTGGAGCTGTTCTTCGTCTGATTCATTGATATTGTTCAACAGATGAGTATGATTCATATTAATAGGCGCAGTGTTACTGTTGTGATTATTATTAGTAGTATTAGTATTATTATGATGACTAAACAAGCGACGTCTTCTTGGTTTTATAGAAGTAGGATCTGGCTGTTGATTGTTATATGAGCTATCATCTTTATATTTGATTGAAACAAGACTAGCAGTTGTGCCAACACTATAAAGTGGTTGCATAGAATGTACAAAGATGGAATGAAAAAGAGTATAGACACCTTCGGGAGCCCTGAACTGACGACACACATGATCAGGTGAGGATGCTGGAAAGGGCGGTAAAATGACACTACCGTTCACATTGCCATCTCCAGTTGAATGTCGACGGTGAAGAAAACCACTCACCCCGTGAGAAGACGGCTAAATTTTTTATTTTTTATTGTCTTTTTTTTTAATTTCTTTTTTTAGGTATGTTTTTTCTTTTTTGCTTTATATTGCGTGTGTGTGCTTTACCGTTTCAGCCATATATTGTTTAAGAGAGGGAGAGAGCGAGCGAGCGAAGAAGAAAAAGAAAAAAAAAAAGGAGAGGGGAAGTGTAAACTGAGATGAAGGAATGAGTCAAAAACGTTGTGTTGTATTGTGAAGAAAAGACACACAATAAAAGAAAGAGAAAAAGAGGAAATAAAACAAAATAAGAATAATCGCGCAAAAAAGTGTGAGCAAGAAAGGCCATAATAATAATAAAACACCTTTTTTGTTGTACCACAACACAAGAGTGTGACCCTTTCTCTCATTATTCCATTTTAAGATTCAATAATAAAGTATGATCTGACACGTATATGTGGTGACTTGGCAAAAGAGAGAGAGGAAAGCTTAATTATATAGATTTTACAGTCTCCGTTTTGGTACCTGGCTATTGTTATTGTTTACAAAGCTTTGTAAAATATAGAAAAGTATAATCTTATGGATGAGACAAAACCTTAATTTTATATGCAAATATTTACAGTCGTTCTAGTACGGAAAATAATCCTGAATAACTGAACCTTAGCTTGACTGATTGGCTAATAATTTCTCTTTATTGAAATTCAGAGGTAACTTTCAAGAGTACAATAAGGCTGATTTACCACTAATCTGAGGGACTTGTATCCCTTTATCTATTATTAACACACAAATAGTGTGCATTGCTCATTCGATAAGTAAATAATAATCATTTAGAAAGGTTTATTAATAGTGCGTAAAATGTGTCTGATCGCTTTTTTGTTATTGTAATTGCACATAATTTGCAGGGAACTAATAATTATAAATAAGTCAAATGAATCGAGAAATCAATTTTTAAAAATATGGATACACTTACAATGCCTTGTCTACCGTTTATCTTTCCTGTCCACCAATCATCCTGAGAATTGCTCTTCTCTACAATAGTAATTATATCTCCTTCTTGGAAACTCAAATCACCTTGTTGCTGTCCTTCAAATGTATAAAGAGCTCTGGCTGTAGGCTCAGCTGCTTGTCTTCTACTGGGTGGAGGTGGAGGTGCACGTTTAGTTGCTGCTTGAGACGCATAATTGTTATTATCGTTGTTGTTATAATTACTGGGGGAACTATATCCATTTGAAGGCGCAGTATATTGCTGCTGTTGATAAGCAGGTTGCTGCTGCTGATAAGAAGGAGGGGGTGGTGAGGATGGTGATTGGTATCCACCTCCACCATAGTTATTAGGTGGTGGCATTGGTGCACCATAACCACCAGTTTGTCTAAGAGGTGGTGGCTGTCTTATTGTTCCAGGAGCTGAGATATTTGCGCTCTTAAAGGTACTACCATTTCGACTAACGGGGGAACCCTCCACTGATCCACGTGAGTATGTTGCGGAACCCAGTGTATGAAACTTTGCATTCAAAGCTCTATAAAGCGCATCTGCTTCGGGTGGTGCTGGAATTGTACCGTTCAGAAGCTCTTTAGCCGTTACCCTTTGACCATAAAATTTCTCATTTGCATCACCACGAGTAACTACAACAGATCCTTCTAAAGATACACCAGCAAACAAACCTCTGGTTCGACTATATGAATAAATGGCAGCAATATGCTTTAAACTGGCTGAGCCTGATGCTTCTGCATTACGACCAATAGGTCCAGCAGCCACTAATAAAACCCCATTAATAATCCCATTCTTATCTATTTTTTCCGTTTTTCTTGGGTTAACTTACCAGACACGTTACCACCCAAAGTCACATTACCAACTTGACTAAAGGTCTTTACGGCCTCTTTTGTATTTAAAACCAACACGAAATCCGTCAACTCGGCACCTAATACGATAATGGCCCCCTTTTTTTGTTAATAAAGAAACCCCTCCTCGGTCATTTTTGAACCATTTTTAATACAAACCAATTTGACCACCTGCGCCCACTCCGCCAGTACCAATAGCAGATGGAGCGGACCATCCTATAGAGAATATAAATAAGAGAACATTTTGCACGTGTAATTATATACTTTACCTCCATCGGGTAATCTAGTTGAGCCGTCATACAAAAAGATATTTAGTCTATAATATTATAATGATACACTCGCTCTTACTTGGCAACAACCAAACCACTACCCGCACGACCAGAGAAAAGAAACCCGGCCTTTAATACAGTATAAATCGCCAAGCCTTGTGCTTTTTCAAGAATATCAGGTGGAATAATTTTATCCAAGCCTTGACCAGGATCTAAGGAAATGCTTAGCGAAAAGGAAAGCTTGTTTTATTTCAGACTTTCAGTACCTACAAAGCCATTAAGAATCTTGGCAGCCTTTTTACATTCACCTTTTGAGCATAAAAGTAATGAGTTTATATATATATTTCAAAACACCAGCTTGTCTTTTACCTGCTAAACTTGTTGGAATGGGTGAGTTTACTGTGGAACTGACGTTTGAAGCGAAACTATTTAGTTTTTTCATTTCTATGCTGAAAATATATAAGAAAAGAGAAAAGAAATTGAGAATGCACGGAATAAAAAGAGAGGGAGTGAAAAAAAAAAAAGAAAAAATTGCGTCATTGTGGGTACACAACTCTTTTAGGTAGAACAAGAAATTCATACTTGACGAACTATTATTGTAAATAAACATAAATCCAGTAATATAAGGCTGTTATATTCATTTTAGCTCTTGCCTGCGCTTGCAATTATGTGCTACTTTAAGGTATCATTAACCATAAATGCCATGTTTCTTATTGTATCACTGGTAAAACAATCATCAACTACAAACTCCACTTGCTTATATAATAATGAATAAATACTGTTTATTTTTAAGAAAATAACAAATTATTTGTAATAGTTAAACCAAGTGGAAAGGGATATAATAAGGTATAAAGTAACAACATTAAAAATAACAGCATTTTGGGAAGACTTTGACTCCTCTCTGGGTTGACTATTATCTGGTGGAGCAATATCTGTATCTTGGCTCTCTTTAACTTCTTCATTACTGGCAGCTACAATCTTTTTACTCTGTTCCATTAACGCTACATCGTCTGCAGTCAAACCCTCCATCACAGCTGCCCTTTCTAATCCTTTTCCAGGATAAAGGACTTCGATTTTTTCCGATATGCTTTCCTTTGGACCCATAAGTAATTCCCAGGAATAAGAAGATTTCATTTCTCCTCTAGGACAACCTGTGTTACATGTATGATAGCAATCTTCCTCCGGCCACTTTGGTGGTGCAGATGCATTAGGATGGCTCCAGCCTAGATCCAAACCACAGTCTGTATAAGGTTCAAAGTTTTCAGCACCGTAGTAGTCAATGAGACCTGCTATGGCACCAGTCCAAGCCGCGTTATAGTCTTGGGTGACTTCAGAGTATTCATAGTTGGAGCGATCATCATACCAGCTATCATCTATATTGGGTCCACCTTCAACGGCACCATAAAGAATAAATCTTTGAGAGGTTTTTGATCCAGAAAAATCCTCTTCTACCTTATCTTGGAATTCACCACGCATAGGATAGTCGATATACGAGTTGTACGAAGATTTATGATAGGGTTTTGTCGGATAGTCATCACCAAAACCAACCACCCAGCTGTACCCATAGTCTCCAAGGGCATAATTAACCTGCTGTGTAGCAAAATTAACCATGGCTTTGCCTTCCTTTGTATCATAACCAATGGCTTTTGCGAAAGCCATCATTAAAAATGCAACGTTTCCAGAATAACCTACAGAACCCCAGTGTTCTATATAGGCAAGTCCACGAGGGGTATATTTGACGATCTGCTTTGGATTGGGTAAAAACTGATTAAAATATTCCATTGCGTTATCGTAGAAGGTATCGTCCTTTGTTAGAATATAAAGGAGTACATGGAGACCACCACCTTTCTCATCCCAGGAATACTCTGTGTAGGAATCTTCAGAGGCTTTATAATACTTTTTAGCATCTTCTAGATATTTAATTTCATGTGTTGCTGCGTAGAGCCAAGCCGCATTCCAAGCCAATTCATCTTCATAGCGATTGGATGGGTACCAAAAGGTGGCCCACTGGAATGAGTTTTTGCGAGAGGATACATAGCTTCCTTGGTTTTCCTCAGCGAATTGGTATAATCGTTTGGCATGGTCCAGTAGATTTTCTGCATATGCTGGATCATGCTCACGCCACACAATGGAGATGGCTGCCAGGCCAGCACCATACTCTGCAACAATTTCTGATGCTGGGTTATCGGGAGTAATATAATGCGCTTGGTGTGGTATACCTGTATAGGAAGAAGAACCGTTCAAGGATCATTACATTCAACCAAGATAATAATATATTACTTAAGTGAGCTACTAAGTTTCAAAGGTAATTTACTTTACTTACCGGTAGGTACCCATTGCTCATATTCTTCTGGTGGGCCCCAGTAGTTGAAATCAACGTCAAGTTCAATCTCTTTAGAAATAGGGCCGATTGCAGATGTACCTAACTGGCCAACAATATGTGTATCATTATAATGGGCGTTACAAAGATAATCTATTCAAAGTCAAAAAGAGAGAAACAATTTAATATATACATCTTCAAAATGTTAAGTTTATTTTAAAAGCATTACCTGCACCCCACCGTAACAGCTCAAGACCTTCAGCCAATTCGTCAACCGATCTCATCGAGTCCTCAAATGAATATATATTAAAAGCTAACTGACTGATTGTCCAGCCCAAGGGTAGACCCCACTTCATTGTATTTGCAGCTTCATACCATGCTCTCGACAGATCCTCACCAAAATCACCTACGCACAACTTGCAAGAATCTGATCGCCAAGCCAATCGCTGATAGGGCAACGCACCTGATTTCTGTGCATGATAGAAGAGATAACTTTTATGAAGCACTTCAGCGTAGTCGTATTTAGCAGTTTCGGGTGTGACATAAGTTCCTTCAGGAGGTGGCTTTGAAGGCCGTCGAAGTGGACTTACACCTTCTTCTGCATGTAAACTGGCAATAAGCGTTGTGATGGCAAATGCTATCCAGGAGGTTTTTACCATCATTTTTTCTTTTAAGCTAAAAGGAGAAAAGAAAGGTGATAACTCGAAAAAAAAAAAAAAAAATGTATTGATTAGAGATTGCTTAATTCAAAAGGACGGATTTTTTTTTATATATGAGAATGTATCCGAATTAAAAATTGGGAAATGAATTTATTAACGGAAAATAAATTACAGCTTTTTATTTTAAATAGTATTCACAAGGGAAATTATTGCTGATATGTACATTTATGTTGTCATAATTAATGTGCAACACTAAAAGCTTAGAGATACTCCCCAAATTTTTTGCTGTAAATTAAAATTATAATAATACTAATCATTTCCTATCAATCTCCCTTCTCTATTCGTTCATATTTGGTTATCTTATTACCATAATTATTTGAACTTCTACCTTTAACATATATTCGCTATGTTTATCTGATATTAATTAAGCAAAAAGAAGCAAATTGTAGTCACAGCTGTTGATATAGGATCATCGTTGTTCCCCTTGTAATGCTTTCTTGGTTTCTTGCTAGTTTCTCTATTTCTTTCAATTCATAATAAACAGGATAATACGAATATTAAGCAAGAAGTGATATAAAATGATAACCAGGGATTGCCGAAGGAGGAAGAATATATAGTTGTGTTATTAAACGCCGTAGTATCTGCATTACTTGAAGTAAAATTAATAATAGATGATAGAAGTAAAGTGGATGAGATAGGCATCTTCTTACTATTCTTGTCTGGAGATGTGGTTAAACGAGTAGGGATTCTATTTTTCAGTGATTGATGGGTTTCAGGTCTCAAAAAAAAAAAAAAAAAAAAAAAGTGATAAATTGTGATGTGAGAATATAGAAAAAAAAAAAAAAAATAAAAAAAAGCTTTTTAGGTATAACGCCAATGTTATTGTACGTTTCTTGAATTCTAAGTTTATTATTTGTTGTTAATGAAGTCCATTGATCAATTCCAAACAGGTTATTTTATTTGTTATAAATTATATAAGGAAAAGAGTGTATGAGAGAAAAAGAAGTTTTTTTTTTTTAAAGAGAGAAGGAAGTAGCAAAGATGGTCTAGACTATTTTTATGTAAGAAAGGTGGCGTTCATTACAGATCGCCAATCTTTTTTTTTTTTTTTAATACAAATGGTATTTTTTTTTTTTGAAAGGTAATACGCAAAAAAAGTAACACGCTCCTCTTTCCCGTTTATTTCTTATTGTTACTCGAAAAAAAAAAAGAGAGTATATTTCTAACGTCTTTTTGTGCTTCTTACTTGGTTCTTCATTTACGAATAATACAATAATAATAAAAAAAGGATGATATTGTTTTTCTTTTCTCGCAGGAGGCCTTGTAAATGGGGGGGGGAAAAATCAAAATCAAAATCAAAATCAAAATGAAACATAGTCCATTCAGCCTTTTACAGTAAAAACAAAGTGACTAAGGAACCAATCAAACATATGGTAGAAAGGCCGATCAATTTTTTTTTTTGCGCACAAATAAAGGGGATCCAGAAATAGGTTCAGAGCAGAAAAAACGGTTGATAGCTGTAGGTTCTGTTGTAGTTATCCAATGAAAAGATAGATCTCCTTTTATTTTCCCTCAATCTTTTTTCTGTCTTCAAATCTGTTTTTCTTTCCTTTTTTTTTTTCTTCCTATATTAATACATTTATTTTTGCCTTTTGTTTCTCTGCCTCTCTCTCTCTCTCTCTCTCTCTCTCTCTCATATTTTTTCTTATTTTATTGCTTTACTCTTACTTTATTTTAACTTTTTTTGTAAAGATTTTTTGTTGGTTTCATAGTAAATAAAAATAAAAAACAGAAAAATAATATGATTATGATGACCCCATATGCTACTACGTCGTCTAAAGGAAAAAAACCTTATAAGAGTTGGCTAAAAGACGGCGTTAACGGTGGCCCTTCTTCCATGGATGTTTTAGTAAACTGGCTCTCAAAGAAAGCAAATTATGCCAAATGGAAGGGCGGTGATTGTGAAAGAATACCAAAAAAACTGCTTCTCGAAAATATCATTGAACAGATGAGAGACGTTGGAATATACCATAGACTCGCAAAAGATGTTGCATCAAAAATATCAACACTTCAAAGCAACTATCGTTTAGCTCGTGAATGGAAGGACACTGATGGGAAAAAATTGCTTGATTCAGGTGCAAGTGAAGAAAGCATTCATGGTAATTAATCTCAAGAAAAAAAAAAACAATAATAATATATAAGTATGCTTAACATATTCTCTCATTGTACAGAAGAACTTTTAAAAAGATTCCCTTATTGGGATGCGCTTCATGAAGTTTTTGGTAGTACTCGCGCCTCGGCATGGCCAATGTCCATTAGTAGTATCATGCATGCAGATGAAGAAGACTATTCACATATAAAAGAAGAAGACTTGCTTGACTTTGAAGAAGAAAGCAATAGCGGACACTCTCCAACCAAACGCCGTCGTCGAGATAGTACCAATGGATTTCGACCTGCAGGAGGAACAAGATCCTCTGTAGACACCACAGATTCTGTGAGCACAACACACACATCACCACAATCTATACCCAGTATACATCCTGTCACTGCGCTTAGACCTCTTGCCCATGTACTTCCCCATCAAGAAACTACAAATGATTCTATTCTTGCTGAATCATTGATTCAAGTAACACGTGAGAAAGAAGCAGGTAGAATGAAACGTGCACAAGATATGCTTCAATTTTTAAGAGACAAACGTTCAGAACGAGATCAATTACTTTTAGAAAAAGAACGTACAAAACGTGTCAAGGCAAGAGCTGAACTGGTCAGAAATTTACTGGATGCTGGTTTTGATAAAGATGCTATTGCAGAGCAGTTAAACAGGCTATAATGGTATAGTCATTCACTCTCCCCTTTCGTAATATTACACTATTTTTTTTTTTTTTCATCCTTTTTCGTTTTATATATGCAAGGAAATCACTGTAGCTACTTGTTTTCAATTTCTACACACTATGTACAAATTCTTACCCTTTTTCTTATTTTGTTATTAATATTATTCTAAAATCTCACTTGAAATTCAAAAACTATTGTTTATTTATTATAATGATAATAATAGTAACTTAATTATTTTATATTTATTACTGCATTGGTTGAAACTTTTATTTTAAAAAGAAAAGACGCTTTATTTCTTAGAACGCTATATTAGATTAATCATGTTTTTTATACAACCGGCATTTTCTCTTTCTAAGAAGGAGAGAAAAGAAAAGAGATATAGAATTCTATATTGTAAAAAATGTGTGTATTTCCATTTTCTATAAATGGATTCACCCAGCCTTTGCCACACATTAACGGAACGGCCCTTTTTTGTTGAGAGTCAAAAAAAAAGAAAAAGAAAAAAAATCGAACTGACTCGGGTTCTCTTCTTTATGATTGGAACATTTTTGAACTTTCTAAATAAATCATTATTAAGCGATAGTTGTTTAATCTAAAATAAGGTGAAACCTTAAAATGAGATCGACGTAAAAAATCTAAAAATTTAACAAATTGAGCTAATTAGTCTTTTTTTTTGAAACAATATCCGCTTAAAAGGATACCCAAAAAAAAAAAAACATTTGGATTTTGCAACATCTTGCTCAGAATAAGAATATAACCAAACAATATATTTTGTTTAGATTTAACTTGTGATTTATTTACAAATGTCATGAGTGAAGAACTTATTTTTATTTTGATTGTGATACAATGGAGAGGAAGAAGTATGATGTTAAAGAAGTGTAGAATGATATTTTCTGTAACATTGAGCTGCCATTGAAAGCAACCAGTGGTACTGGACATATATTCCAAAAAAGCATTAGCGCCAAAAAAAAGCCTATTTATATGAAAAACAACGGTAAATTCAAGTCTGTGTTTTATTTTGAAATTCATTACATTACAATAGTCCTGCTAATAGTAAAAAAACGAATATACATTGGACCTATTCTTTTCCTTTTTAAACAAGAAAAGTGATTTTTTATCATCGTTTCTATATATGTAACCTTCCATCTTTTTTTTTTTTTTTTCTTTACTATATTTATTATAAGAGTATCATGATATCACTACAGGAGGGAGCTGATTAATTAAATGTAGTTTTTTGGGGTTTGTATTGCACCAAATTTAAGGGGAAACAGATGAGTGTAGCAATTATCTAGAGTTTAGTTTTGTTTTTACATACATTCTAACGTCCAATTACTTACAGAACCAAGTTTAAAACTTTTTATTCTGTACAATTTATTTTCTACTATTAATCATTTTTGGAACATTTTTGCAATGATAAAACTTGTTTTTTTAACAAACATCATTATCATTGCAAGATCAATTTGTATACAAAAGAAACTTTATGGAACCAAAGAAAAAAAAAAGTGAGCTGGTGTTGATGTGTATGATCTTTCTTTTTCTTTTTTTTTTTTTAAAAAAAAAAAAAAAAGTGCTTCGCCGTATGAAACTAGGGTTACTTGTTCCTTTATTTTTTCCCATTGGATCTTCTTCATTCCTTTAATTATATAAAATATTTTATTTATACTTCTATCTTGTGATAATTAATTTAAATTAGATTGTATTACTTTTTTTAAAGAGTTATTGTTAGCTTTATTGTTTATATCACAGTCAGGTGAAAGCATAATCACAGACATTCTGTCACATCAGTGTAAGTTATTATTAGAAATGAAAACTGATCTAGTGTTTGGTATTTTAGCAAAATTATACTATCAATGACACATTATTACTTAGCATTGGCATTTAGCTCAGCATTCGATTTTCAAAAATGTCTTGGCAAAACGAAGCTTTATAAAACAATGAGCTTTTTTTTCTAACTTTTAAACCAAATATGAGAGCGTATTTTTTTGCTATTGTAGAAAAAAAAAAACAACATTGGGAATTTTGGTTCTAGAGTGTTCTTTCAACCCATCCATGATCAACCATGGTAAACAAGGTTTTAAACGGAGATGGGCACGTGGCATTCGAAATCACTGGTTCTTTCCAATTTTTTTTTGCGTTTGTTTATTTTTATAATACAAAATATACATAAAATCCAAAAATGAGCACGCAAAAAAAAATCGGAGTACGCGAATTCATTGGAAAAAACCAGTGAGCCTTTGAAATATCTCAAAAAGCGGCAGATAATCTAGACTTTTCTATGTAACTTACAAATGTGATCAAGCATTAACATAAGCCAAAATTAAAATAAATGATTTTATCATATTGTCTTTTTCAAGAAAATGAGAAAATGTTTCAAATTGTTGAGAAAAGCTTGAAAGTAATATAAATGGGGGACTGATCTTGTATACTTAAGCACGATAACAGAGATCCAGTTACTACCAGCCTTAATTGTAATCGATTTTATCACAGCAATAAATTATTCATATGAGCCTATACATACATCTCTATTTATTTATCTATTTGGTAACCTGCGTAATAATTCATTTTAAGTTTTTAAATGATTGATGTCTCTACAATTAAAATTGATAGATGAGATTTATTTAGATACTTAAACATACACCCTTGTGTTATCATTCGTCGGGTTTGATATTGAGGTTATCCCCTCTCACCCTCCCCCTAGATTAAATATTAATAGATTTCTCAAATTTGGACCGAAAATGCAAATATGATCTCCAGAAATTTGATGCTATGGATGCTCCAGAAATTTGATGCTATGGATGCTGTGGATGCTGTGGGTTCCCCCTCTTTTGTACCTTACTTTTCGAAAGTTTGTCTTCATC
>MU622342.1:69473-93432 GCA_025399235.1 Backusella circina FSU 941 | reverse complement strand
TATTCCAATAAACAACCTGTTTCTTGGTATATGTAGCATTGAAGAGAAGAGAAAAAAGCTTCCGAATTGCGAATGTTTCTATATTGTATTAGGATGGTGGTTTTATTTTGATTATATTATTTGTTCAGACTTACTTTTATCATTTGCTTATTTATTTATTTATTGGCATACGCGGATGTGGATATTCTTCTAAAAATGTTCATACTCCATGTAAAATAAAGACTGTTGACTCTCTTCTATTGTCTTAACTTACTTTTAACGCGTTGACTCATTTTACTTGAGTCACACCTGATTGACTCATTGATTCATTGATTGTAACACTGATTCGTACCATAGTTTTTGTTATAGATTTTCTATGCTCAGAATAGGGAGTATTCTATTTTTTTCAACTACAAAAGAAAGGATACACCCACGATAACTAGAGATCCCTCTTTTTTTTTATGGCTTACTGATAATACAATTCTCTAAGATCGTTAAAAATGACATTGTTTATAAAAGAAAAAAAGCACCCTTATTTCTTATATGAATAAAGATGAATAGCGTTGTATGCGACATTGAATTTTAAATAAATCAATACTTGAGATAATTGATCTGCTTCTTTGGTTCTGCATCGTATCTAAAATAATGTATCATCTTGAAGAAGCAGGATCAAATAATGAAAGTGCACGGTTTTTTACTTTATTTTTAAAAAGCTATACAATTATCAGACAGCCTTTGGACCCCAAGTGGATTCATTTTTTGGTTGTTCAGATGATTATGTTGAGTGAGTTTGCCATTATGAAGAACATGTATATATATAATTGCGTACGAACTCTTATTTTAAGTTTAAATTTGAGAAGCTACGTTTGTGCTCTCTTCTGGCTTCCTTTTATCACCTGGGGTCGTCAATATTCTACTCGACCTTGCACCACTGGCTGGCCGTTGCCACTCTCCTCCCCATAGGCTATCCGACGTCTTAAGTTTTTATAATTTCATCAATGTTTATTTAATGGGTTACTCACTTGTTTTTTATATGTGTTTTCCTTCTTGGTTCTATTCCAGTTTACATACATAGAGTCTTAGTACATGTATTCATCTTTATCTTTTTTTTGGTTACCAAGTTAAAACGTCAACGCTTGCACTTGCAAGCTTTTATTTTACAGTTCTACATATATATAAAAAGACCATGCACCTCACATTTCTATTTCCTTAAGTAAATTTTAATTCTATGACAGGGTAAAAAAAATAAAACAATGGTTTATTTGTTTAAATACAATTATGCTCTATCTTTTTAAAAAGGGTATTCCAAAAACTGCATCCTTTCTTTATTGGCTTCAAATATTATACTTTATTCCTGTCCTATTTTAATTCACTTTAGTTTATATATATAGTTTACAAGTGTATATGCTCACTAAATAAATAAGACTTTTCACAAGAAATAAACAAATCACTTATTTCATTTAGCTATTATATACCCAGATAAAATCTCCAGCAAAGACTGTTCGATTAGTGTTTTAAACGCTACAAAAGAAGCTCGACTGATGGTAATATAGAATACAAAAATCTAAGGGTATTACACGCTAGGAACTTTTGATGGCTAGAAGCGAAGTGTCTCTTTTTAAAGATTAAAAACACGCATCATGGCTACTAAACCCTTTTTGAAACATTTCAAATACAGTTTCTATTTTAAGAGATATCAGCGATTTCCTATTCAAATGGAGTTCCTGATATTTGCTTCATTTTTCTGAAGGTCTTGGAAGATGGTTGACGGTATATCTTAAATAAACTTTGAATATTATTTATAATGGAGACAAGTGGCGGGTGTATTGTGAGTTGGTATATCTTAAATAAACTTTGTTTTCGACTTACAATCATGAAATTGAATATGAGTAAGGGTCGATGTCCTTATAAACATTTTTTTTTAGCACTTTTGCTTAGCTTACAATCTATCTATTAAAGTTTATGCTTATTTTAACCTATACACTTTATTTTAAAAACATGCACTTCGCTACTATACCAACTCACAATACACCCGCCACTTGTCTCCATTATAAATAATATTCATACTTAAATGAAAGAAGAAGAATTAAAGGAGTCAAGACAGTTGAAAAGTGGCAGTGATTGCTCATTTCGGTTAAGGGCTGTAAAAGGAAGGTCACATGCATAAACAGGCCAAAAAAGATAGTTGTTCCTCTGGGTCATTTTTTTTTTTCGTTCTTTTCCCTTTTTTTTTTTTTATCATAGTAATAAAAATATGGGAATCGCAGGTTTATTACCTTTTCTTGAAAGCGCCAAAAGAGACGTCAATCTTGAAGATCTTGCTGGAAAACGAGTAGCTGTTGATGGTCATTGCTGGTTGCATGCCGCAGTTGGTGTTATGAAAGATGACTTGCTAGAAGGAACCACAGAGCCTGTGTAAAGTATTTATATATAAAATGCAGACTGCTGTTTCTATGACAATACTGAACAATGATTTTAGATACTTAAATTATATAAAGTTTCGACTCTTTCAACTACTGAAGCACAAGATCATTCCTATCATTGTATTTGATGGACAATCTGTACCGATCAAAAGCGATATTAGTGAAGATCGTAAAAAGTAAAGTTTGTTTATAAATCTATATATAGCATCTTGTTTTTAATAAGTTTATTAAATAGAAAGAGAGAGATCGCCAAAGAAAAGGCAGAGCAGTTTAAAAAGGAGAATAAACTAGTAGAGGCACGTAAGCAACTTGAACGTACGCTGAAAGTAACAGAAGACATGATCCATCATACTATCAAAGTAAGATCTATATCGTGTACTTGCTTTTTTTTTTTGCTTTACTAAATAATAATAAGTTACTCGATCAATACCGAGTAAAACATATTATTGCACCCTTTGAAGCAGATCCACAATTAGCCTATCTCAGTCTGACCAATCAAGTCGAAGCTATTTTTTCTGTTGATTCTGATCTTTTAGTCTTTGGATGTAAACAAGTGATTTTCCCCAAAAGAGGAGCACAAGGAAAGGGTTTTTATTCCATAAAACAAGAAGATGTTTTTAAAGTCAAGGAACAACCTGAGGATGATTTGGAAGAGATATCTAGTCGTAAAGTCTATGTTGATTTAACAAACTATGACACTGTAAAGCTGCGGCACGTCTGCATCCTCTCGGGATGTGATTATCTCAAATCGCTACCAAAAGTTGGGCTCAAAACCGCCTTTGCCTCATTACAGAAAAGTGATCATGATATCGATAAGACCATCAAGGGGCTCTGCCATAGCAGAAAGTATGATGTAGATGTATACATGACTGGTTTTAGAAATGCCAATGCTGGATTTTTACATCAGCATGTGTTTGACCCAAGAACTCGCACATATACCAGAATGAGCGACTTGCCTGAATGCGTTGATTTTGATTTGAATGTCTTGGGCGATTCTCCTGTCAATAAGGATATACCTTTGCTTAGATCAAATAGGGCCATTATTGTTACAGAAGTAGAAGAAGAGGAGCCTGTCAAGGTAATATATGATTGCTATAATAATAATATTAGATTCTAATATAAAAATACATAAAACTATAAAGGCCGAGGAAGCAACACTAGAAAGCATCATGGGAAAGTTAGGATCACTCCATATCAAAGAAACAATAACATCAGTGAATGTTCAAACTAGTGAAACTACTTTATTGGACATTGATAAAAGCACTACGAATCAAGAGAATAATGATGATGATAGCATTTCAAGCCTGGAAGAAGAAGGATATTACAATTTAACAAATGATGAAGAGAGTCAATGGGATAAACTTGCAGAACAACTAGAATCATTATATATTCGATCTACAATGGAAGCAGAGGAACGCGTTATTGTTGATGACTTGGTTGTTGAATCACTTGTAGCAAAATGTAAAATAAAGGGAAAACAGTAAAAAAAAAGATGATTATTCAATAAATGTCAATTATAATAATGTATCGTTATTGATGGCGGTCTCTTCTTGTTCATTTTCCTTTTTAGGATGAACCCAGTGATCCTTTGCTATCTGATCAATGGCAAGTGAATGTTGAATTTCATTCAATGTCTTTACAGAACTTAATATTTCCAGTTTTCTATGTGTATATTAAAAAATAAACATTTACTTTATGTTTTATATCTTATATCAACGCATTTACTTTTCAAGCAATTTATCAAGCATTTTACTACTTTTTTCAAGTGATGATTTTGTGTTCTTTAATAGGCTGTCCACTTGAGTAAATGACTTTGCATTCTTTTGAGTCATGTCATGTATTTCTGAAAACTTAATCATATTCTTTTTTTATTTATTATTAAAGCTCCATCTATTTCTTTTTCTTTTTGTTTTTTTACCTTTAAAGACTCTCCCCATTCATCGATGGCACTTTCAGTCTTTGAATGACATTCTTCCTTTGCAGTAAGAAAATTATCTTCATTCATCGAACTACTGCTCTTAAAGCTTCGATTGCTATGAGATGGTGTTGGTATTAATCGACTTTGCATCTTTAATTACTTTGAGAAACGAAGAGAGAAGCAAGTCATGCGCGTTGAGTAAAAAATAACAAAGAAAACTCCGCCTTTTATGATAGGGAATATGATGTGACATCTATATCCACACAATTTGATGTTCAACTGAAAGCCTAGAATAAAACTCTACATAAGCTTAGTTACCTTATGTGAGAATTCAAAACAGTACAACACCAAAAGAAGATAAATGGAATGATAAGTTTCAGTAGCTACAAGTTGAGTGTTTTTCCTTGTTTTGTTTGTTAAAACGGTATAGAAGTGCATTTCTTCCTAGAACGATATCATGTTCTATTTGATATCGTATTCAAATATTATAGCACGTAATTACAGATTATTTATATTATGCAATTTGTCGTGAATAAGCATATACTTTGAGTTTGTTAGTTATTCTTTTATTCCTTCTTACTGAAAGCGCTGCTTTTAAATCACTGATGGATATCAAGTTGATTGATATCAACAGTAAAGCATCATGTATTATATATAACTGAGTTCTCCAATAAGAATGGACAATGACCACCTTTGGCTTAGTGACTGTCTTGATTCAGTTATACATCCGCGTTTTATATTTATTTCTTTTTTGATCTAAACAATCATGTCTGAATTACCGCACACTCTTGCCATTGTACAAGAAAAGTTAAGAACACTCAATAAAAAAAGAATAGAGCATGTCCAAAAAGTAAGTATATTGTTACAATAGTAAAGAAATAAATATATCTCTATTTGTTTTGTTTATGTAATATAACAGATAGCCACCAAACGCTCTCTATTACAACAATCATATAGTGTGCTACAATATGATCTCAAAATGACCTTGGATCAAGATAAAAAGACACGGCATGGCATATCTAATAATTATACCTCTCAACTTGTACCCATCATACCACCACAGACGCCAAGTGAGACTGACACTTCAAAGCCAAAGCAGTTGTTTGAATTAGTGGAATGCCAAGGTTGGATTAGAGCAGGACAAGTCATTATTAGAGCAAGTGGCATGTCATTGTAAATACAATAGTATAAAGAGCATAACATTGACAACATTATTATTAATAATAAACATTACTTAGATCGGAATACCATGATATATCTCGGGCACATCTATGGCTTCCCAACAGAAATGATTTCTCACCACAAGATATCCGTGTTAATGTGTGTTATAATCTCTTGCCAGACACAAAGCACGTCTTTTATATGAGTTTTCCATTATTATTAGATGATCAAGACATGACTACAGAATCTATTTCGTGTGTTTATAAAATCAGGAACGAGCACTATACATCAGAGTCTATACCCATTCGCTATGCAAGCAATACACAGGATACTTCATGGCTTTTAGATTCTATTCGAGTATTACCAATCTATTTTACAACTCACGTTAGATTCAAACAAGCTTTTAAATTGGATAATAACAATGTATTAGAGAAACTAGTAATGTGTTTAAGGAAGTGTACTACATTTCATATATTTACTTGTCTATTCCCTTAGCATCTTCGTCCTGTATCAGATGATCATGATTCACTATTGATATCAACGGATCAAAGTATACTGATTCATATACTCAACAATGACACATTCGACATTTATGGATTCAAGGCAAACAAAGTGGCTTCTATTGTATCTAAATACAAACATGATTTCTGTATTATACACCATGATGATAATACGCTAAAGAATTTGATTCTTTCTTTTGGTGATGAATCACTTACTTTTGGAACAGTTGATTATCCCAATGCACGTGCTAAAATGCATTGTTTTATGGCAACGCAACCTCGACAAAAGAGACAATGTATTTTGTGACTCAGCAATACCCTGTTGAGATGGCCATCATAATATGAAAATGAGTAAAAAGAAAGGATTTTGTATTTTTAAATATAATAAAATATGTCATAGAGAGAGAGGCTATATCACGATGGATAAAGGAGAGTGGAACTTTCTTACTTGTAAATATGCTTTTGACCATACAAACCTGCAATAAGAAGCAAAATGCTTGAATTGATAGCCACTCTTGTGTAGTAAACTCACACTACAAAAATGATTTTGACTCACTTTCAAAATTGTGACTTGTATTCTAGTATATCAACAGCATTCGCACGTCATGATGAATTGGTGTTTTCTTTTTTTCAAAAAAAAAAAAAAGGCGTTTTATTTCAAAAACCAATAACAATGTCATATTACGGAGATCGTGACAGAGGAAGGGCTAATCCTTGTCGTCTTTATGTTGGTAAAAAGCACACTACATTTCTCTTATGAGAGTCATTTTATTAAAACTATTATAGGTAAAGTCAGTCGTCATGTACGTGAAGGAGATCTAAGAGATTTGTTCTCTAGATATGGTAGACTTAGAGACTTGAGCTTAAAAGTAAGGCGAATAACACGACATTATTAACCCTCTGTTAACGCACTATTCTATTCTTTAGAACTATTATGCTTTCATAGAGTACGATGTAGGTGTTTTGTATTATTATAAAAGTGTTTGGTGTATTCTTATCGCTGGTGTTAATAAATTCCCTTTTTTAAAACTTAGAATGTCAGAGGTTAGATATCATTTATTAGTAGTAAATATATTAAAAAGTGCAAATATATAAATATATGTCATTATAAAAATAGACGCCGATGATGCCATTAAATACCTCGATGGCTACAGATTAGAAGATGAACGATTAATCGTCCAAGTAGCCAAGAGATCAACACGTGATCTTGACAGAGACCGTGATTATGGAAGGGATAGACAAAGAGACAACAACAGTGGTGGAGCTAGTGACAGGTGTTACAATTGTGGGGAATTTGGTATGCTTATTGTTATTATTTATATGCGTTTTTTTTACTAAATCTCATTGTAATAGGTCATATGTAAGTTATAATCAATAAAAATAGGAATAATAACATCTAATGCGATGGTATTTCAATATCCTTTTAGTGCTAAAGAATGGTAAGTCTCCGTTATTCATTGTTCTCCTCCTACTTAATCTAACTAAATGTTTTAGTTCGTTGCCAAAGGGAAGGTAAATAATTTATGATATTCATTGTATAAACAAATGTTTATATGACTACTATTTATAGTGGCGAACGTGCAATGAGATTCCAAAATGGTCGCTGCTTGTAAGTGTATATATATCTCACGTATTGATCATGTACTCATTGCATTGTTATTTCGCATAGTGAGTGCGGTAATACTGGTCATAGAGCTAGAGATTGCCCGTAAGTCTCGGTTAAGGCAAAAAGAAAGACCTTGTCATATTAAAAATGTATATTTGTATATAAAATAGTGAACGTAATGGATCCTCTCCACCTAGAAGAAGATATCGTTCTCGCTCACGTAGTCCAGTTAGAAGAAGATCACGTAGTCCTCGTAGCAGAAGATATTCTCCTCGAAGACGCTCACGCTCAAATAGCCGTCATCATTCTCCATCTAGAAGTCCCCGTGATTCTCCTCCTAGAAGGAGACGTTCTGACAGCAGAGATGATGCTCCTCCACCTCCTCCACCCCTTGCCGATGACGATGATATGAGAAATTAAAGCAAAGAAATGCAAAAGCAAAATAAATAAAAATTATATTAAATTAATTGTATTCGCATGTCCTCAGCCGAAGTACAGTGTTTTTCAAATAACTGAGGAGAATTTTAAAGTAATTGAGAAAAGTGCTCAAATAGACTATAAACATAGAGTTGATATAATGCGAGCTGGTAGTATATATTAAAAAAAAAAAAAAAAACTCGGCTATTTATAAAAGTACAATGTATCTCTTCAGCAAATTACGAAGAAATGATGCATGTATTACTCTATTTTGCATGATTTAAATTAATAAATATAAATACCATTATACCAATGCTCTTCTATTAATAGAATAGTCAAATATACGGTGAGAATATAGCCACCGTTTATCTAAAAAAATTGAGAATAGTGAAAAGAATAATAGGAAAAGCATGAGAAAAATAAAGATAATCAATAGATTAAAGTGTCAAAGCGAGCAAACATATTATAATTGCAATGAATCAGATAAAAACACCAGGGGAAACCAAAAGAGCATAGCGTAGAGATAAGGATAGATGGGTAGAGGAAAATAGACCAAGTGTATGCCAGAGAGTAACCAAGAAGAACGTGGAATATAAAAAATCAAGTGAGTAACCCTTTAAGTAATATTGATAAAACTATAAAAACTTACAGCATAGGCAAGCATATTGAAAAAGTCGGTAATGATCAAACCTGATGGGAGCGGGATATTTAACAACCCCAGTTGGTGGAATAGCAACCAGAAGGAGATAAGAACAGGGTTGAAGTGGTGCATATAAAGACTTTAAAATTGGTTGTTATTTTAGTATGCATATATATATATATATATATTCCAAGATGCTATTAGAAAAAAAAACCCCTCTAGGAGTCCCCAAGTTTATGTAAAATTTATGTTGATATAAGTAAGATATAGGATGAGTGACAGTTTTATCTTCATATGTATATACCTGTCATTTGTAATCCTATAAATAGATAATAAGATAGTCCTTATCATATTTTGTACAAATAACCTCTCTAAAGCCAATCATAAAGCCCCATTCAGTTTTGAACTTAATAAATTAGAAAATCATCAAAGAGCTTGCTATTGTTATTTTCGAAATTATTTCACTATCTTGTTATATGAATAGTTTGTTTTGAAGTTTGAATAGAGTTTAATTTAGGGTTAAAAAATAAGTGAAGGTGATATACGATAACTTATCACTTTTAGTAAAATAAATCACAATTAAAGTTGGAGATAGCTATATATCTCTTCAAGTGCTTAAGCATACAGGAGTAGCCCTCCTTACCCATATCTAATCGTTCTTAATTATAGTGGTGTCCCGCTTGTTGCACATCCCTTTTTTTTTGCATCCCTCACCTTTTGTATCGATTTTTCTGGAATTTTTGTAGAAAAACATAAGGAATTTTACATCTTTTAACTTGTAACAATAAATCTTGGTTTAGATATATCAAATGGGGAAACTCCACCTAACTTCTTGCTATGGAAGTCACTGTATTAACGAAAAGTAAGCTCTTTGAAGACCAAAGTATCACCTGCACTCATATCCACATTAACAATATTCGACAAAAAACTGTTAAAATGAATATATAACGGTTAATAAAACTGACATCATACTGTTCCAAAGAAAAGTAGTTACAATTTACTCTATTATCTTACCTACAACCGTTCGTTTTCTTGCATCTTCCATTTAATGTATCGCTTTTTCGGTCTACAACTCTAATTACAACAAACGAGGGTTAACTGTAAATGTTCCCTTTTTCTCAATGATTTGAGAATGTTTTCATTTTATAATTCGATTTTCTTGAAAAAAAAAAAAAGTCTTAGTAAAAAACCAGTAGTCATTATACCGATAAAACATGGATTGAAGAAGTGTTTCTGCTTTCTAAAGTTGTGTGTAAAATTTTTATATAGCCTGTAGAATTAGATTATATCATTGAACAATGAATAGTTGTTTACATACTACTTAATTTTTGTTGCGATATACAGAGTTGAACTCGAACACTTGAAAACAAATAAAATCGTATTTTGATACAAAAAAAAATATCTGAGTCACCTTAATGTATGAACTATAAATTGTTTTATTCAGTGTTAGTTTCACTCCAGAGTATATTTGGTGTCATATACATATAATTGTTTTCAACATAAGTTAATATTCAGTAAACAATAATGATAGATCTACAAAGTAGAAGCATTATGTGAAAGTTAAAGATAGAGAAAAGGAAAATAAACCAGCTTTTATAGAGCTATTATATATTGTAAAAGGTCTCCAAACACTTTTAAATTGGGGAATAATGACAGAGAAGTATATTAGCCAATATAGGGTAAAAAATGATGGCGGTGAACATAAAATCATGAATATGACATGCCCTATCTCACTGTAAACCCATCGCCCCTGGAAATATATTATAATTAGAACAGCCAGACTTTGCTTCTCAAGGAGCAAAGCTGACAATAACTCAATAAAAACCAAACGTTTGAACTACTGTCATATATTCATTATTATAATCGACCTGAACCACCATTTTAATTCCTTTTATGAATTAAGGTCTTGTATCTCGATTATTTTTAATAATCTACCCAGTACTTTATAATCTCTCTCTCTCACTTTTCTACTAAATAAACGAAAACAAGAGGCTCGTTTCATATCGTCCTTATTTCTCTATTATCTGTCTTACAATTTATCACAAAAGAGAAGGATTGTTCATCACTATAAAGATAAATAATAATATTTTTATGATCGACGAAAGAAAGATTTTATTATTGCTTGAGTAAAATATGAATTTATGAAGAATGATAATATGAATTATAATGAAATGAAATAATGCGTCTAAATATGTTTTATGAATAGTATCGATGAAATGGGTTTTCCACAAAAGTGTGCGCTAAAAAAAAGCTTTCTCGATTCCTCCGCTTACAACACATGGGCGTCATTAACATTGTCATGAACACCGAGATTATTCACTTGAAGGGCATCATTAGCAATGTTAGTGGCAGTAATATCTTTAGTTCCAATATATCCAGTATCGAGGTCAATCAATCCACCAGGTCCATGAGGTCCATGAGGTCCATGAGGTCCACCGGGTCCATGAGGTCCACCAGGTCCACCAGGTCCATGAGGTCCACCAGGTCCACCAGGTCCATGAGGTCCACCGGGTCCACCGGGTCCATGAGGTCCACCAGGTCCATGAGGTCCACCAGGTCCACCGGGTCCACCAGGAATAGGATGACCACAGCTTCCCTCAGGCAATGGTTCAATGCACTCACTAGGGATTTCTGGGACGATCACAGGCTCATCAGGATATTCAGGGAAATCATGATCATGATGGTGATGTTGGTGGTGATAATGGCCATGACCGTCTTCCATGCATTGGTTGCAATCTCTTACAGGGAGTTCAGGATAGAAAATCTCTTCAATAACCTTAACAGGTCTTCCATGGTGATGATGGTGGTCAATATCGCAGTCGTCGTCGTCGTCGTCGCTATCATCATCACTATCGCTATCATCGCTATCATCGCTATCAGAATCGCAGCCCTCATGGCCATCATGATGATGGTGGTGGTGGTGATGGTGGAAATCAACATTAGGAAGAGGAAGAACATCGATCTCATGTCCATGATGGTGATGATGATGATGATGACAAGGAGCTGCTTTGGTGGCTACAACCATAGCGAGGACAACAACACAAATCTGAGCTAATCTTGACATTTTTGCTAAAAAGAGTTGATTGATTTAATAGATAATTAAATAGATAATTAGTAAATTGATATTTTTTTTTGATCTGCTTGAATTCGACAGTATTTATACTCTTTCACCGCTCTAGCTAAAAATGAAAAAGGCCGAGCATTCTCTTTCAAAAGAAATTCCGTTTTTTTTTTGCATATCGTTAAACGTCTATTCGGATTATTGCCTTTTTGTAAATGCTTGACGAAGTATAGGTATAATAAAATGGGTATCAGGTTCTTTGTAGATGCATAAGCAAACTGGAACTCTCCAAAAAAGGATCGCTGACTTTTAGCATATAACAAAATGACCCTAACTCCTTCCCATTTCTTTAGATCCCTTTGAATACATTGTATATATTAAGTATATTTTAGGAATGGTCCGTTCATTTTTTTTAATTTATTTAATATTATCAATGTTATTCAGGGTAAATTGTCCCTGCTCTCCCTTTCTATTCCTCAGATACATAAAAAAAATACTTAAATGTTTATTTTTAATTTGATTACAATTTATAATCCGAACAATGTTCTTTCTGTAACAATGAAGCTGCAGCATGATCAATAAACCAGTAGACTTTGCCATTCACTGGCTTGACACGCTGACAAGGTAAATCCAACTCGGGTTGTTCAATGATCTTCTGCACCATGTCCTTTTTAGCATCACCAGCAGTAACAAATACAACAAGTTTAGCATTGTTGACGACAGGATAGGTCAAGGTGATGCGTTCAGGTGGTGGCTTTGGGGAGTCATAGATGGGTGCGACTAATCGAGTAGTCTCGTCAAGTAAGGGGTGTCCCGGGAAAAGGGAGCAGCAGTGACCGTCAGGTCCCATCCCAAGTAAAACAATATCAAATACAATGGATTGGCCGAAATAACGAGTGAGCTGTTGCTGATATTCACTGGCTGCACCCTCAGCATCCTTTTGAGAAGCAAAATTTTGGTCGATGGTATGAATGTTTTCAGTAGGAATCGAGGGGATATGGTCCAGCAAAGATTTTTTAACCTCCAGATAATTACTATCAGGGTGATCATGGGGTACGCAACGTTCGTCAGCAAAGAAAATGTGCCATTTAGAGAAATCTACATTTTTGTTGTAGGCCAATTTTTTGGAAAGTATTTTAGGAAGGGAACCACCCGAGATGGCAACGGTGAAGGATCCATGGTCTGCAATGCTTTCACGAGAGAGTTTTTCAACGAAACGATCGAGACCACCTGAAAGTGAATCACCATCGCTAAAGGCGTATACTGTAGACATATTATTTATCTGGAGATAACAAAAAAAAGGGTGTATTCAGATGCTAACGCGTTCATAATTTTTATCTATATTTTTTCCCTAATATCTCCCGCGTTGAGTCCCATCCAATGAGATCTACATTTATTTGACGTCATTCATTTCATTTGTAATATGATGGCTGTGCTATCAGCCCCGAAAAAAAAATCATCAATTTGGGCAATTGAGAAAATTCGGTGATTCATAGTCACGTCCAGCCTGACCCAAGATACACTCTTAATCTATTACTGGTTTTTTTTTTTTTTTTTAGCAAGAACTGGCCAAGCGGACAAAGTAATCGTTTCGGACCGTGCTATTTTGATATTAATGTTGGCACATAAACTTCGCTCAAATTAACATCATTGGGGCTGGAAATACACAAGTAGCAAGTGTTACATTGTCAATATTCTAGTTATGATGCTTTTCTATTCAAAAAAATAATAAAAACCAACTATTATTTGCGCAGATATTATATCTAATTGGTAAGTCATTTGATATTTCACAGTTTTTATCGGAATGATTCAATATTTATTTCTGATCTATGCTGATAACTTGTTTATCTAAGTGAAATAGGCAAAGACAAGCATTCATGCACAGTGGAATTGGGTTATCTTTCTAGAACTGTTATTAATGCAAAACTATATATTTATACAAATAGCAAACAATAGTGCGATAACCATGGCTATCTTTTATGTGAACAAATGATTTCCATGATTCTTATGGTTCTTTCATCAGATCTATTTTAAACAGTCTTATAATAATAATAATAATAATATCACACAATTGGTATCCCTTTTTATCTGTCAACAATTGTAGGTCCAACAGACCTTGCAAGATATATCCATAGTTTCACCACTATTTAGTATGATGGCATTAGTAAACCATATTATATTTCGCATTTTTCTCTCCTTATAAAACAACAACACCTTACATTGTTTGTTTTATATCTTAACCGTTTATGTTGATAAAAGTGGTATATATATATTTTATTATACACAAGCTTAAGCTATTCATAAAGGGGTTCACAAGTGATAGAATCGCTGATATCTGTTTTATTAAAGTAACAAATTGTTCGTATGAGCCTAGATATCCATTTCCATTTATTTATCTATTTGGTAACTTGCGTAATAATTCATTTTAAGTTGTTAAATAGCTGTTATCGTTACTCACTACAATTAAAGTTGATGATAGATGAGATTTATTTAGATACTTAAACATACGCCCTTGTGTTATTATTCATTGGGTTGAATGTTGAGATTATCCCCTCTCAACCTCCCTCTTGGTTAAACATTAGTGAGTTTCTCAACTTCGGATCGAAAATGAATATACTAAATAATGACCCCCAGAAATGGGTTCCCCCTCTTTTGTACCTTACTTTTCGAAAGTTTGTCTTCATCTGCCATAATTAAGCGTTTTTATTTCTATTTGTGGTATACATTTCCTGGCAACTTAATATAATGATTGCTGATGAAGATGGAAAAAATGGACTTGTTAAAAAATATAAGATCTCAACAAAACTCGTTGTTGATGGCTCGTAGCGGGAACGAAGAAAGAAAGTGATTACACATAAACAAAAGTTCACCTGCAGATATGGTGAAATATTTACTTACTCGGGTAAGTGACTAAAGGCCATTATTGTATTCATAAATAGATACTATTTACCAAAAAAAAAAAAAAAAAAATAACATCCTGTGATCCATTATCTAGGTACAATATCCATATTCCAATAAACAACCTGTTTCTTGGTATATGTAGCATTGAAGAGAAGAAAAAAAAGCTTCCGAATTGCGAATGTTTCTATATTGTATTAGGATGGTGGTTTTATTTTGATTATATTATTTGTTCAGACTTACTTTTATCATTTGCTTATTTATTTATTTATTTATTTATTTATTTATTTATTTATTTATTTATTTATTGGCATACGCGGATGTGGATATTCTTCTAAAAATGTTCATACTCCATGTAAAATAAAGACTGTTGACTCTCTTCTATTGTCTTAACTTACTTTTAACGCGTTGACTCATTTTACTTGAGTCACACCTGATTGACTCATTGATTCATTGATTGTAACACTGATTCGTACCATAGTTTTTGTTATAGATTTTCTATGCTCAGAATAGGGAGTATTCTATTTTTTTCAACTACAAAAGAAAGGATACACCCACGATAACTAGAGATCCCTCTTTTTTTTTATGGCTTACTGATAATACAATTCTCTAAGATCGTTAAAAATGACATTGTTTATAAAAGAAAAAAAGCACCCTTATTTCTTATATGAATAAAGATGAATAGCGTTGTATGCGACATTGAATTTTAAATAAATCAATACTTGAGATAATTGATCTGCTTCTTTGGTTCTGCATCGTATCTAAAATAATGTATCATCTTGAAGAAGCAGGATCAAATAATGAAAGTGCACGGTTTTTTACTTTATTTTTAAAAAGCTATACAATTATCAGACAGCCTTTGGACCCCAAGTGGATTCATTTTTTGGTTGTTCAGATGATTATGTTGAGTGAGTTTGCCATTATGAAGAACATGTATATATATAATTGCGTACGAACTCTTATTTTAAGTTTAAATTTGAGAAGCTACGTTTGTGCTCTCTTCTGGCTTCCTTTTATCACCTGGGGTCGTCAATATTCTACTCGACCTTGCACCACTGGCTGGCCGTTGCCACTCTCTCCCATAGGCTATCCGACGTCTTAAGTTTTTATAATTTCATCAATGTTTATTTAATGGGTTACTCACTTGTTTTTTATATGTATTCTACTTCTTTGTTCTCTACCCTATTGATTATCTTTATTTATTTACACAGTTATTATTCTTTCTCAATTTCTTGAAAAAAAACAGTATTTTACATTGTTACCTCCTAGGATACTCCCATTGCTTGGAATGGATGGTTTGTTACACAAATAGACGATATCTTGTTCATTATTACGATAGTGCTACTCACGGGCAAAAAAACCAAATACCTATTTCCTTGAACAATCTCCTTAATACTTCTAGTTTGGTTGTATTTTTTGACTCTATTTTAACTTTGATTTTAAGGCTTTACGTTCAATACAAGTTTAACACGCAAAGATCCGATTATTTGCAACAATTTCTAACCCATACATACACAAGCTAGTTTTGATTTTTATCTTATTTTCAAAGGTCTTCCAACTATACTTAATTATTAATAAGAAATAATAAAACATGTTCCATACATACCATGCTTCCCCTTAAAATAATCGTCAAATATAAGCATCCGCGAATTCTTAGAAAAAATCAGCAACGAACATGTCAGGAGGGCTTCGCCCTTATACTTGACTATAAAGTGATATTGATTATTTTTGACTTATTTCCTATGAGTGTTATTCATATAAAATGCTATAAAGTTTTTGACTATGAAAGTGTTTTAACGTCATCCAACTGCAACTGGAGGAGAAGATGATATTAAAAAGTAGATAATTTGCGTAAAGTACGTCTATCTGTGAGTATAATGAAATAAAGAATTTCTTTTTTATTTGTGAATAAAAGGCTAGGTTTCCCCTGTCTTTGATGCAAGGACTGAAAATAACACCATTAGCCGTCTGCATAACTTAATTTTCTCCCGTATTGCTTGCATATGTATCCTTTTCTATTTGTAGATCACAGACACACGGAAGTTGCAAGATGTAGGGAGAAATTGTAGTAAAACTCACTTAATATTTACAAGTAGAAATAATGCATAAAATAAAGAATCCCTTTATTTCCATTCTTTTACTTTACTTTATCCGATTTTCAAGCCAATGAAAAACAAATCAAACCGACGAAGCCAAATAGTTGAAGGTGACGAGGAAAATGAAGAATACGATAAAGACCCAGGTAAGATTTGTAATATTTAATAGTAATTGAAACAGTGATATGCTCATCCCATTTTTATACTATCTCTTTGGTAATTAAAAAGAATGCCTATTTCACTTGAATACCCAAAAATTATTTCCGGTCCGAACCAATTGCTTTGACATTTTGGCCAAATACGATTTCACTTTTTGTCAATTGGTTGGTTACTTCACTCTAAAAAACTAGCATTTTTTAAATACACAACATGTTGCGTTCCTTGATCTCTTCGCATCGTTTCTACTCGACCATTCCCTTCGACACTAAGCCCTTCCCCTTTCAGCGTTTCGAGCCTTGCTGTCCCGCCACCGATTACAAAGAAGCACCCAATGGTTTTGTTCCATGCAAAAAGCATCCCCTACCCAATGTACTCGGTAAAAAGATTGAATTCCAAGCACCCATGACAAGACCTAATTCCAAACGTCATGTCATGGCATGTGTTGGACCAGACGCTATTGAATGGACTCGTGCTAAAGTCGAAAGTATCCCAGGATTAATACAATCCTTTGTAAAAACAAGACTTGATTTTCTTAAGCTCGATACCAATGAACCTGATAAAGTGGTCATGACAACTATTTCAGATCGTCCCAGTGAGGCAAATAGCCCTGACGTCATTTTTTTCCCTGATTTTAAGATTATCCGATCGGTAGATACAACACTTTCTAAGGGAACCGACATTAGAAAGACAATGGAACAAGTATGGACGGATCCGAGTTTACCCATTCCAGCAGATGTCAAGACAGCTGAGTTGGAAAAAGAGGCCGTGATTCTTGTATGTACACATGAACGTAGAGATATGCGATGTGGTAGGATCGGTCCTTTGGTTATTGAAGAGTTTAAAAGGGTATTGAAGGAGAAGAGCTTGGATGATAAAGTGGAAGTATGGGGTGTGAGTCATTTTGGAGGTAAGAAGAGAGAGAGAGAGAGAGATAAGAATAATAACAAAATACGACTGATGATTTTAGGACATACATTTGCTGGCAATGTTATTATTCATCAACGTCAACTTGGGGGTCAATTATATGGAAATGTGAGGCAGTGTCATGTGGATGCTATTGTAGATAGACATATTATATCAAAAAAGGTGATTAAGGAACTATGGAGAGGACAAGTCACTCCAGCGAAAGAGGACATGTTGTAGTGTATCAGAATCCTATTTATCCATAAATAAATTAAAGTATACTCGGAATTAAATTTAACCATTTCCCGAAATCAAACTGGTGCAGTTTTAGACAAGACTTTAAAAGTCAAGATAGTCTTGACATATAGCCCTTTCCTGTTCTTTTCTTTATACTTCCTTATATTAATTTTTAAAAGGGTTTAGTATTTCTAAACAAGACGGTACTGGAAACATTTATGACATCCAAAGAAATAAGACCATGGATATCGTTGACGATGAAGGCCAGTCTTACTTTGAAGTAAACAAGAATCGATCTCATCCTGTTAAAAAAAGAGAATCTGGATGCAGAAATGACAACTGATAAAAAGGTAAAAACAACCATCAAAAAATATAATGAATACAGTGCCAAGGATAGGGAAACGTTTTTCGATCCGTGCAGCGGCCAGGAAAGCTAAAGTCAACGTAAATACGGCACATTGTTGATAGAAAATTGGCAAATAAATTCAAAGGACTCACGATAAATAAATCAAGAGTCTATTACTTTATGAAAAACGAATACAATCTATATATTTCAAAAAAGTAACCTTTTGGCACGAGGCATCAATCACAGAAAAAACGATTGCAGCACGCTGAAAGGGCACTGATAATTCATCAATTATTATTTTATTCTTTCTCCCCTTTTCTCATTAGTTTGTAGTTTATTTTCAATTTCTTGAAATAAACAGTAGAAAAGGAAATCATGCGTAGAAATAGAGGATACAGAAATGTTTGACCAATTTTGCAAAATGGTTTCTATTGATAATCATTTTAACAGGCAGAAAAATGACAGCCTTTGGGAAATACTCTGCCTGTACAAAATTCGATTAACATTTCAAACTTTCCAATAATGCCTATCGTATACTCTGGAGTATCCCCAAAAAATTACCGAATTGTACCAGTATTTTATCCTACGATACCACCAAGTAACATCGTACACCTATCAACAGTGCTGACTATAGTAAATAAATCCGTGTCTAAGGGTGTTAAACGGATATCCTCATTACCCAATCCTACACTCTCAAGAAAAAAAAGTCAAGATCATCTATATTGTGTTGGGGTTTGTGGTGAAAAGAGCTGTAACGAAACTAATGGAAGAGAAAGATGTAAGAATACGTGTGCTATATGCAAAAAAAAAAAAAAAAAAAAAAAGATGGATGCCTTAGACGATTAAACGGATTCTCTTGTACCGAAAGCAAAGCGATTTACTATCTTATGACATATATCTTTTCCATTATATAAATATACATTTAACACTTCTTATCAAACTGAGGGCTATAATATAACCTATATCAATGTTGGAATGAATTTAAAAATCTTATTATTATTCAACTTGAGAGTCAGTGGTTTTGTAAAGGGATGAGAAATTTGAACGAGACCTCTTCGCTTCTAAGAATGACGATATGAGAAAAAGTGGTATTATACTTAAAACACTTCAAAAAAAAATAGATGAATTGGATATTTAGATAGATCGGATTCAGTAGCTAGTAATTGGTGAATTATTATTATTATTATTATTAAAAAGGTATGTAATACCCAAAAAAATCGAGGTCGTTCCCTTCTATGGATATTCGACCAAACGTAGACTACCCGAAAAGCAAACTAGGGCTAAGAAAACCTGGCACAAGTTGGCCACCTTCACCATTTCAATATTTCTGGTTTCACTATGGCATATAAAGAATATAAAAAGATACGGAAGGAGTATCGAGAACTCTATTATGGAAAGCTAATGATGAAGACCAAAAAAATCGACGCTGTGAAAAAGAAGACGTTTTGCTGGAAAGAAAAAAGTGGCACCACATAACGTTCATTGGTGAGTCATGTGTTTAGATCTCGGTTAAAAAACTTCAAAAAGTACGATGGCCTATGGAAGCAGCAACAAAACTCACCCAATGTTATCACCAATCAATATCATATCTCACATATCTCACATATTTGCATATTTTGTTTTGGTTTCCTTCGACATTCGATGACAAAGATTAAAAATAGAAGTACGGTAAAGAGAAGACCGTTTCTGTTCATGGTCCATTCCAGTGTGAAAACCGAATTTCATATCCTATCTTACCGGCACAGCTTCTCATGTTTGAGATCAGTTCTCTCACCATTGCTACAAATGCAATATCAGTTGTCCAGAAGCTGAACAATTCAAACCCTTTACAGCTTCCTTTCAGTACGATTTGCCTGGCAGTACTCTTCTCGCAGAGGTGGTTAATGTAACTATATAAGCAATATAATACAGAGTACATATATGTATATATATTGGTTTTATTCCAGATTAATATTATCCGCCTCCATATATCTACTTTTATTCTCAACTCTCCCCACGTCTTTTTATAGCTAAAACTGAGATCGTATCTGACTTTGAATTCGTCATTTTAATTCCTGTTTTCTTTTACAGTGAGGCCTTTCAACTCAGTTACAACCCCGATTTTTTTAATTTTATTATTTTATATTCTTTTCTCTGCCTTTACTTGTTCTCTTTAATCATATTAGAAAGAGGGCGGGAGATAGAACTCAGTCAGCCATATTAACTACTTAAAGACACTTACACTCAAATATACAGATATTTCTATTGCAAAAAAAGTAATTATTATATTAGATTATCCTTGATGAGTTAGAGAATGATGATGATGAAGCCTTAAATGAGAAGCAATACTAATTAACACACTATTCTTTTATATATATATAAAAAAGAGAGAGCTAGAGAGAGATGACAGATACATATACCTTTAAACCAGTGATTCGCTTACCAAAGCGTAAGCCCAGTGTTATTTCTATTACACCTGAAAGCATAGTTCAAAGCGACCTTATGGACCTCAAGGCACCTTTGGTATCTGACACGCTATTTTTGGGAACACTTCCTCATAAAATCAAGGAAAGTGATATACGTACATTATTACAGCATTGTATGCCAACCGAGTAAGTGTGTGTCCTGTAATAATAGTAATAATTATGACCACTAACACACAGATAATAAATATATTTAGGATTATATTTGATACAGGGAAAAATAAAGGTTATTTAAGATTCAGCAGTGTTAAAATTGGTATGATTATTGTTGTTATTATTTATAGAAGGTAATTATATACTAATAAACAATTCAATAGCCGATAGAGCATACTCTTTGTATAATGGATTTACATTTACCAATCATGCCAAACTTGAACTCCAAATGTATCAAGATGGTAGTCTTGATCCCGAAGCCACAGCCGGTCTTCTCCAGATCAACAATTTACCCGAGTATTTCGATGACAACAAATTGTACGATATCTTTCGTCCTTTTGGTCCATTGAACTTATGCAAATGCATCATGAGAGAAGGTGTTTTTGCTGGCACTGCCTTTATTCAATTCTTTAAGCAAAAGGATTCTGATGAGGCGGAAAGAAAATTGGTAAGTTTTTATTATTAGTGTTTTTTTTAAAAAAAAAAAAAAAGTGATGTTCTTATCATTCATAAACAATTAGCATGGTCAAATACTACAGGATCATGAAATGTAAGTCAAATTAGATATATAATACAAACATTATATTAAAACACCCTTGAAATTAGTGCCGTTTTACCCATCATTCCCTCAAATCCTAGTGCAAGCACTAATAATACACAGACAACAGCACCGAAGGAGGTAATTTTGCATTTTTGATCTAATAACACGTCATAGGATAGAGAAACAAATAAACTAATTTACACGCTTTAACCCCTTTATTTTTTTGGTTTGCTTTTCCTTACTCCTTCTTTCTTGCTATTATTGATCACTAAAAGACTGAAGAAAAACAGGCAGATAACGGTGTTGTAGACTTCATGAACCTTTATATCAAGAATCTCGAACCCAACATTACAAATCAAGATTTAAGTCAAGCATTTCGCCGATTTGGACGCATCATCTCGGCTCGTGTCATGACAAACCCAGCCACGGGACAGTCTAAAGGTTATGGTTTTGTCAGTTTTGGTAGACCCGAAGAGGCTGCTGCTGCGCTTTATGAAATGAATGGATTTTTATTAAACAACCGACCTTTGATTGTGAATTACCATGAGCCTAAAAAGGGTTCACGTAATAGACAGGATATTACACCACCTTCTTTTTATGATAATAGATCTCATGTGGATATGCGATCCATGAATGGTAATATTACACAAATGGCAGCAAGCTATGGCAGCATCCGCACAGTTCGTGTCGCTTTTGTTCCTACGACTAAGATTAAATAAGTTACTCCAAAGACTAAAACTGTTAAGATGTGAGTTCTCCCGAGTATAGTAGCTCTGCTTCTATCTCCTTCTTTTAAAATGTGGCAGCTACGTCGTCTTACAGGAAGTTTTCCTTGATAACTTCTCAGTAGTGTTCGTAGTACGCTTTGGTAGATGAGTAGTTTATATCTGAGAAAGAAAAAGAAAAAACGTAGTAAATTTGAAAGTGTACGAGAAAAAAAATATAAATAAAAAAATCTTTTTTCATAACTATGGGACGTATTATTTCGGAGATCAATGGAATATATATATATCTTGCTTATTCTATTATAAACTATAAGCTTTATTCCGGTAAACCACTCATATTAATAGTAAAAGATATGTTCAGTTGAATCTCGACGAAATTATTGTGACACACACACACACACACACACGCACACACGCACACACGCACACACATACATACACATACTTACTGTAATAACATTACAACGTTTTCGTAGGAGGTGTGCGAAAAAATTACATAAACGTAGTATGTATTAGAGGCGGTTAAGACTTTCTAAGTGTCATAGGTTATTTGTTTACCACTGGAACCCACGGACGAAACATGGTCACCGGAAATGGTTACCCTTTTCGAGTAGTGGATTTTCGACAAAGAAAAGTACTTATCCAAAAGGAAGTTCACTTCTATTTTCGAACAACTGAAAACCTAACGACAAAAGGTCACAATGTTGTCGCAGTCAACAGCACTATCCACGACAACAATGTCTACCACCTCGTCACTACCGTTATCGAAATCTAAGAGAAGATCCACCGACTTGTCCATCTCTCCCAGCAGGGTACAACATCGAAAACATCTATAACCCTCAACTTAACAATGAAGATGAAATATTATGTGTATTAAAAAAAAATCGTTTACCGCTATCTATATGTTGAGAGAGAAAAAAAAAACCATGGAAAAATTTATTAGATGTCCCTTTGGGTCAAGAAGATGAACTGAGAGATGTGGTAAATATGGAAGTAGGAGCAGTGATAGAAGAAGAAGAAGGAGTGTGCATAAGTTTCGTAGGTTTCGTTCGACATGGAAAAGAAAGTTTTTTAGGCCTAATTTGTTTGTTTCGCTCGCGAGGAAAGAGAAATTACATTCATTGTACAGATGTTATAGCCATCATCTAGATGGTATTAGCGGTGTTAAGAAGTGTCGACGAAGATTAAACTATGCAACGTTTAACCGTGATGAAAGCCAGTACTGTCTAAGGTCTCTCGGAGATGCCGCATTCCATCCTGCCCGAGGAGAAACAACAACAACGACGACGACGACAACTTATACGTTACCTCCAACAACCTATAATTTCGGACTACGATTTCTCCGTTCCCTAAATGGACACGGTGAACATGGTCTTTACCCGCTCCTTCTCTTAACTCCTCTCTCGAACTACAACTGTACGACGTAACAAAGTAAACTGATATATATATTGTAACTCAGTGAACATCATTATTATTATTATTTTGAATGGAAGAAACTCCCATTTAAATATCATCAACCAAAAACTACGACTACTAGTTATTTTCTGTATAGGAAGTTATGGTATAATAGTGGTAATCAGTTGAGACTCGGTACAACTACTACATTTCTCACAACTCCTATATTATGAAGTCTAACATTTCGTCTACCCACTACTACAACGACTAAATGATATCATTTCAAGTTCTATTCATTGTTTTTTTTTTGTACTGTACATCGAAAAAAAAAAAAAAAAA
>MU622342.1:40501-54803 GCA_025399235.1 Backusella circina FSU 941 | reverse complement strand
TAGTACAAGATCTTTTACAGATAGTAAAGGATCAGGTCGGTATAGCAATAGGATTTTCCAGTTGTTTCTGATTCTTTTAATATAGACCTTCTTTCCCAAAATGAGTAAAATATATAATCATCCCTTCTTTGTTCCTTTCTTTCGCTACAATGTGATTCATTTTATATAAATTCATCTGTATACTTTCCTGAGGTTTGCTACACTCTGTTTGCATCTTTCAACACAATTTGGACTACCAATTCTACTGAGTACTCCAGGTGAACACTTATGATGGATGCTTCTGCTAAACGCTTCTGTAGACAGAGTTTTGGAATACTACTTGTAGTTAAATTCCCCTTGTTTGATAAATATATGATGTTGATGATGATTATCCCCTTTGTACCTACTCTGATACAGCATATACTTGATTCAATTTTTATTTTGTGTTTTACTTCATAAAACAGACTCTTTATGAATTTCCTCGTTTAAATCACACATACATGGATGCACGCATAATTACTAGAGTTTGCACATAAATACCATTATTGATACTTTCTCTTTCGATCTAATCAAGTTGTTACAAAAGAAAATAGCATATCATGTATCTAATACGTCATTTGTAATATTTATAAACCACTTGGCAAAAACAGAAAAAGGATCACATCATTTTGTTTAATCCCTCTCAGTCCAAAAAAAAAAAAAAGAGCATGCGGAATATCAATGGATTCGTGTTCAAGTGACCAACACCTCTCTCTTCTGAGAAAAATAGTAATCATTATCTTACAAAATATATATATGCTCCCCAGAAACTTGATTACTCGATTCAAAAACCAACAACTCGTCTGTCATTACCGATCTCTCATTCCAGCCTCACACACCATTTGTTTCATTCCTGGATTTCGCTCAGATGCCATGACCTCCAAAAAGTCAGTAAGGATTTACCAGCACTGTCTTACCCATGACCTCCACTTTCTCACCTGGAATCACACAGAGCAAGGCAGTGTTTACGACTGGTATGAGCAAGGACTCGACATCCTCAATGCATGTATAAAGGAGCAAGAAAAGATCATTCTGGTCGGTGCGAGTATGGGCCTTTGGCTCTCACTCTTGATTGGCAACAGCAGGAAACTAAGCGGTATTATTGGCGTTGGAGGTGGTGTTGACTTTACGGAACGATGGCTCATGCATGAGGTACCACCAGACAAACGCAACGACCCTAGCTACGTATGGAGGAGACCCAGTGAATACACCGAGGATGGGTATTATGAGATACCCGTTTCATTTCTAATCCAATCCAGACGAGGGCTGCTCGATAGAACCCAAATCGACTTAAAAGGATGTCCGGTACGACTCTTGCATGGATCGAATGATAAAAGTGTCCCATTTGAAAGGAGTGTTGCATTATGCGACTATTTAAGGACTTTGAAAGTGGATGTTTCATTGGATGAAATCAAAGGTGGAGATCATAGACTGTCGTCTTGTGACCATCTTGACATTATGGTCAATAAAATTGAGACCCTCCTCTCTGGGTGACACACTTTATTTTCTTCCGTCTCCCTTTTTTTTTTTTTTCTCTTCTTATAATGGGTATAAAATATCGTATGTTTCTAGATGAATATCAAAAGATATATGTGTGTTCAAAGTGCAAGACGCACTTAACAACAAGTAGCATGTTGTTATCAAAGGTACATTTTTATTGTAGTGCTTTCAGTGTGACATGTAATGATAATACTTATAATAATAGGATTTCCAAGGATTGTATGGTAAAGCGTATCTATTTGAACAAGTGTAAGCTCTTTTCTATTTTTGTATCGTTTTGTAATATTAAATTGTTATTTTAAGTGTGAATATTGTAGAATCAAAACGAAAACAAGATACGTACGTTTCTTTTGTTAATATATAATATTTTGTGTGTGTGCATCATTCATCCTCTTTATTATCTGAAGATTAATGACAACAGGACGACATTGTATTTGCTACATTACCTGCGTTGGTTGTAATGAACAGTTGGGCTGGAAATATGTAAGTATGCTTGTAAAAGAGAGAGAGAGAGAGAGAGAAAGAGAGACATATTGACTTTTATGAAGTTGAAGGCATTTGATGAAGAGCAAGTTTATAAGGAAGGAAAGTTTATCTTGGAGAAGCATCACCTTCGCATGATGTAAAGAAAATGAAACTCCGTTTCTTTTTCAAAATATATCATTTTTATACACATTTTATATTTTATCTTCCTTTCTGATTAATAATATGTGGCAAGAAGCAAAAGCAAATGAGAAGAGAGTAAATTCGAATTTAATAATAAAAGAAGCAAATTAGTGTTTTGAAATATATAGAACCAGGGGGGGAGTGTATTAATGGCGAGTTTAGATCAAAGAATTAATGGTGGATCATAAAAGACGTGCTGAAAGACGTCGTGCCTATTATGAATCAAGGGTAAAAAAGAAATATGTGGTTATTGTGAATATAATAGTTAACTATTATATCAAACTAGCTGGGTGATCCTCATCAATTGTTACGTGTTATTGGTTCTTCCTCCAAAGTCTATCCTGACGCTGAGCAGTTCTATTATCATGAAAACACTGATAACCTGTAAGAGAGATACATATCTTAGATTTTGCGAATAGACAACTAAAACACACACACACTATTTTAGTATGCCTTGGCAAGGCAACACAGATATAAAGATTGATCGGTATCGTATAGTACTTTTTTTTTTATTTATTATTATTATTGTATTTAAACTCTATTTTCCTTTTTGCAGTTTCGATGGAAGATCTTTACTTGATTTTGTTCCTGAAGTCATTAGACAAGATGTTGTCTTTTCAAGAGAAGAAAGAGAAATGCAGGACGAACTCAATTTTGAGAGATACCACGATCTTATTGAAGCAGAGCGTTTAAATGGTAAAGAAAATAGGTCGAGTAAAAAAAAAAAAAAAAAAAAGCCTCCTATTCTTATTCATTTCTTTATATATATATAGTCTCTGAAAAGGATCGTTTGGACGAAGTGGAAGAAGAATGGACAAAGTTATTAGATCGACATCAAGCTAAACTAGCCATGTTGGGAGGCAAACAGTAAGTGTTATATCATCCATCTAATTTGATCTTATATTAACATATATATTATCGCTCCAAAAAAAAAAAAAAAAAAAAAAAAAAAAAAAAAAAGAAAAGCAAACAAGAGCAACAAGGCATTTGGATATGATTATGGCACCAATAAGGTGCATGTTAATGATGAAGAAGACTATGACAATGAAAAAGAATCACAACTCTTAAAAGATATCCTTTTTTTTTTATTAGATAGATAGATATATCTATATTCAAATTGATATTCATCCTTAACTGCATATGTTTACAGGTGGACATTTTACAATACGTAGATGATTTAACAGACAAGGATAAACAAGTATTGAACGAGATGTCTGGAAAATATGGAATTAAAAGTTACGCTCGACTCTTACGCGTGGCCAAGAAGGATAGAGATCATGAATTGAGGGCACTTTATAAGAAACAGGAGGAGGGTAAACCAAAGGAAAAATCGAGTCGAAATAGTAGAAGAAGGAGAAGGGATCGTCATCATCGAGATGATGCGCAGAGGTATAGACGTCGCCATAGTCCTACGTATGAACCTTATTATGGCAAGAGCTCAGATTCGGATTCATCCGATGATAATGGATCGACTTCAGATGTGGTGATTGAGTTTGGTTCTGGAAACAGTCAAGATCAGCATGATTCACTTGAGGAAGATAAAGATGAACAAGAAAAAGAGAGGTAGTCATATTTAAAAGAAGGAGAAAAAACAAAAAAAAAAAAAAAAAAACAGAAAGAGATATTGATGATGGCGTGTTTACAGTGTAAAAGCTGCACCTGTCAAGGTGGAAAAGAAGTTGACGCCAATGGAGAAATTAAAGTTGAAAATGAGAGCTGGTTTAGAGAAACAAAGTGAGTAAAATACATTTGGCATAGACACACATGTATATATATTGAATTCACCTTTTCTACTAGTTGTATCTGATGAACACGATAAACGTAAAAAGGAAAAGGAAAAAGAGATTGAAAATCTTCAAGAATTAGCCAGAAGTCAAGGGCTTCCCATCACAACCTATCTACGTCCTGAACCACCGGCTAGACAAGATAGAGAAGCCGGTGGTAATAGTTCAAAAACGAGATACAGATCCCCTCCTTCTCGTTCCCCATCTCCTCCTGCTGCAAAAGAACAAAAGTCATCTTACCGAAGACCTTACCGTTCGCCTTCAGTTGATGCTGATCGCTCTAGTACACACTCACCTCCTCCTCCTCCAAGAGAGCGTCGTCGATCAAGATCTTCGTCAAGGGAACGCTATTCGAGAGCCAAGCCATCTTCATCATCTCATCATCGTTCTTCAAGACATCATCGCTCTCGTTCTCCTCCAAGAAAAAGATATAGATCACCTTCCGTGGAAAGAAGAGGAAAACACTATCGATCAAGGAGTCGAAGTCGTGATAGAAAGCACAGAGATAAATACAGCAGACATTAGATATACTTATTATAAGAAAAACGCAGCATATCCTTTAGACCAAACGAATAAAAAAAAAAAATGACAATATGCTTTTTATGCTGGCTATATGTATTTGCCCTTTAAATAAAGATGCTTTCAGCTTGAATACATTCCATACTTATTATTCATGCAATTTTTATTATTATTATTATTATTGATTCCCACTATCAAGATTGTTCTGTTTTCTCTCTCTAAAAAATTTACCCGTTCTTCCAAGTACTTTTCCAAACTGCTCATAATGCTCAATATGAGATCCAATCCATTTTGGCAGTTTGTTTTTAATACGAGGCTGACTATACCGCTTATCCAGCAAGACAATGGTTGCATAGTCACCCTTGTGACGGATGGCTCTTCCAATCGATTGATTCACGCCACGCATACATAGATTTTCATAATACTCAGCACCAGCATCCTTGGTATTCTGTAGACAAAAAAAAAAAAGGAGGAGGAAAAATAAAATCATGCCACTCCAAAAAAAAATGGCATAACACACTTACCGTTTGCTGATTTGCAAATTTCATCTTTTCAATAAGCTCAACAGATCCTCGATTTGCAAATGGTAAACCAATCATGATAACACCTCTACCGCAAAGAAATAAATTCAATTTCCAAACTATTATTTCTCTTTTGTGTGGTGTTACCTTCCAAGTTGATCCGAAAAATTAATACCCTCCGACATTTTACCATTGACCACACAGAATAGCAAAGCACCTTGACTCTCCTCAATAGCCCGTCCATATTCGGTTAATGTCTTCTCCACCTGGTTACTCTCCCGAGGTTCCTTGAACAATCGCTTCTTCTTACCAATCCTATCCAGCATGCCCGTGGAGGTCCATCGTTGATGGGTCTCTTCGAGGTAGGTAAAACTAGGAAAGAAACAGACAACACCATCGGGTATGACATGGCAAAGGTTGACGATGGTCTGACCCACCTCATCCATCTTGAGGTTGTTGTTTTTTTTTTAGTTTTTTTTTTTTTTTGGAAATTGTCTATTTAAGGTCAACTTACCAGTGCTGTATTCTTTCTATTTTCAAAATTAAATAAAAAGGGTTTCTTTGTAGGTCCTTCTTGTAATGTCACAGTCAAGAGGTTTTCAGAGGGAATGATGTGTCCGCATGAAAAATGGGAGATATTGTGTGCGGGTACCGAAGGAAACAAGGTGTACATAAATTCAGAAACCTATTTAAGAGATCAAAGGTTGAATATAGGGATGGCATAAGAGACAAAAAAAAAAAAAACTTACAGGTTCCATGGTACCACCTGCCAATACCACACTTTTGGCCTCTTCCACAACGGGTTTAAATACATCGGCCGGGTTGAGTAGCATGTACTTGATGGTAATACCCGAGATGACAATCCGACCATCCTTATCGGGATGTGTCAATGCCAAAAGAAAGGCCTGAACCTGGGTTAATGTTGGTATAGAGGACGGCGACTTTTGTAAAATAGAGGAGGAGGAGGAGGATCCTTGCTGCTGTTCCAGGTCGTGTCTTGCTTTATCCACAAACCCATTCAATTTCCTTGCCAATTGACTCACCTCCAAATAGGTCTCAATCTTGAACATGTTGATATGATCCAACCCGTATCGATGCGTAAAATCATTCACATGCATCACTACCTCGTCTTCTCCCAATGCCTTTAGCATCTTCTTGATGATGCTAATGATCTGCTGGATATAGACCACGTTCTTGCCCAGCAGTCGTCTCTTGTACTTTTCAATATAGAGATAGAGCTGGCGCAGTGTGAGTTGGAGCTGGTCCTGAGAGAGCTGAACGGTATAGAGGGAGGTGATAGTGTCGATCAGATTGTGGGCTTCGTCAATGATGACGATATTGTCTTTGAGGGAGATGCCAAGGGAGGCACGGGTGGTTTCGTGGAGTAAGTGCTGGTATGGAAGTACCACCAACTATTTTTTTTTTTTTTTTTGTATGTATGTATGTATTTAGGTTTATCTGTGTGTGTGTCCTATTCTAAAAAAAAGGGAGGGAGTTACCTGTGCACTTTTGATGGTGTTTCGTGATCCATAGTAAGGACAGGTGCCTAATGCCTCACCGAGTGTGACAAGTTCCTCAATATCTCTTATATTAGCCAAAGCATGATCCCGGAATTGGTTCCATTTTGTGTGGTTATCCCATGAATGTAAAAACTCGCACTTCTTCTTTGCGTCTATTTTTTTTTTTTTTTAAAAAAAAAAAAGGAATTAACGTTCATAATGGTGATGATGATGTTGTCATATATTTACAGACATGTTTACCTTTCTTTTGCATATCAAGACATGCCTCATTGATACGTGCTACATTTGGTAATTTACGCACCTCATCATGAATACAAAGTCCCTTTCGAGATGCTAGCGAGATTTCATAGACTTGATCCGAATAGACTGTTTTATTCACTTCATGGACGAATTGGGTGAGTTGAGAATGTGTTCTTGATGCATAGTATATCTTTGTATCTCCCAGATCCTCGTCATCAACATCCTCGTCGTCGTATTTAATATTTTGGGTATTTCTTTGTTCCATTCTGCAAGAACCAAAAAAAAAAAAAACAAGCTTAGAAAAAAAAGGTATAAAATAAATGGTTTTCCACTTTACTTTGCCAATAGAGCCTGTACTTCCTTTGATAATCCATTCTTATTAGAAGATGGTTTAGCATCATCATCATCGCCCTCACTCTCATAATCATCCAAAACAAACTCATCCTCTTCTTCATCCTCTGTTTTTATACTCTTCTTAAACCTCTTCTTTTTGAGTGTGCCCTCTTCCAATATATAACCATTTTTTAGTTTAACTCGATCAATGCGATATTTCAATTCTTCTCTTTTCTCCCTTCTTGCTCTTGCTTGTTTATCTTCTTTTGTATTTGATTGAAAAGCACTTAGCCAATCGGGTTCGTCTTTCTTGGTTGTTGAAGTAGTAGAAGTAGTGGTGTTGTTATCTTCCTGATCCTTTAACCATTTTAATGATCCACAAATTAAACTAAGTGATTTACCCTGTTGCGTGTGTTGCTCCCAGTTAGCTTTTCTTCCTCTTTTTATTCAGTGTGAGTGACTTACAGTACCAGTTGGACTTTCAAAGATACCAACATTGCCTTTCGATAACACGTTATATAACTCGTTCATAAAGTCTTTTTGAATATCATACGGCTCAAAAGGAAATCCAAAATTATCTGTCATTGTAAGCTAATGTAGTAAAAGAGAAAGAATAAAAAAAAAAAAAAAAAGTCTGGCATGAAAATGTGGATATATAAAAAGGTCACATTTGACTACAGTCTTGGTTTTTGTCTCTTTTTTTTTTTTCAGCAGAAATGCCACATAACGACTTGGTTTACCAATCAAAAAGACTTGACAATGCAACAAAAATAAAGAAACAAGCAGCTGCCAATGCTTTACAAAACTATTCTTTATTGGCATTGCAAGCAATTAAAGATGGCGAAGTAAAAAAAAAAAAAAAAGAAAACTCGTTTCTTGTAGGCATGTTTATTAAACCCCTTTTCCAATAGAGTCCTGCAAAGACAAGGCTTAGAATGATGAAGTAAGACGATGGTGACTGCAACACAACTGTAACTTATATATTCCATTTTAGAACCTTAACAGATCTACCAACAGAACTTCCCAAAGAAACTTACAAGTTTAAGAGACCTTCCTATCCTCGCTCTTAAACAAAATCCACTGATCTCTTCTGATTGGCTAATAATACGGATTGGTCATTGTAAATACAATATAAAATAAAATCATCATTAAAATAGATATAAAAATATACATCTTGCTCTCTTTTTTCTTCTTTTTATTATTATTATAAATACATCATCACCACCAATATGGCATCGTATCACACAGTACCAGGATCAGATACAAACCCTTCATTTCAGCCAAAAGCATCTCGTTCATTTCTAGCGACTGTCATGCTAGGCATATGTATTGTCAGTTTTGTTTTGCAGACAGAATTGGCTCAATATGTACAAAAAAATACCAATTTTTCTAAACCCTATTTTATCCTGTAAGTTGAAATAACAAGGATGCAACTAAAAATAAATATAATCCATTTCTAAAACAATACAACAGTTATGTCAGCCATACATGTTATATCTTTATGATCCCACTTCAATTCATTGCAGAATATTTGAAAGAACCCAATCATCAGCTCTCGGTGACACAAAAACTCAACAACACACTACACCGTTACCATGTTTCATTCAGAGACTCCCTCTTGGAGTTACAGTTTCGGGTACAAGGGAATCAACACCAGACGTTTCGCTTCCTGATAAAGACATGTATCATTGTCGCCATCTTGCTCACACTCCCTGCCTATCTCTGGTACCTCAGTGTCAATATGACATCCATGTCCAACCTCACGGCCATCTACAATACGGGCTGCTTTTTCGCCTATCTTTTTTCGATCCTGATGCTGCATGACCGTCTGATGGTGTCCAAGATCGGTGCAGTGATGCTATGTATGCTCGGGGTACTGACCATGGCATGTTGGCCCGGACAACAAGCAGATGAGGATGATGTAAAGTCACAATGGATCGGTATTCTCGTCGCTACACTTGGTGCGGCACTGTATGGGTTCTATGAAGTCTATTACAAGAAATACTGCTCCCAGCCCACCATCCTCTTTGCCAACACCATCACGGGCATGATTGGCATCGTCACATTCAGTCTCCTTTGGGTGCCCTTCCCGATCCTTCACGCTATCGGCTACGAGACCTTCCAGATACCCGATCTACACACCTTTCTCAACGTGCTCATGATTGCCTCGATGAGCGTGGTCTACAATGCGACCTTTATGGCGGTCATTGCACTGGTCAATCCTGTGTTTGCGGCAGTAGGCGTGATGCTGACCGTCCCTGCGGTGGCTCTGGCTGATATGGCCGTCATGGGGCAACTTGTACCTGCATCTACCGTCATCGGGAGTCTGCTGATCTTGGCTGGTTTTGTAATTTTGAATAAACAGGTAAAACAAGATGAGAAAATAGATCAATCATTACAATTAGAGGGTCAAGAACAAACATCATGAAACGAGATTTTTTTTTGTTTTTTTTTTAAAGATTTTTCTTTTATTATAAAAAAAAATGACAAATGTATATAGAGATAAATAAACTATTCGTATACCTAAAGAGAGATGATTTTAGAATATAATCCTTCACTTTATAACATCAAAATATAGTAAAAAATTTATAAATTGGAAAGTAGAAAGCAAAAGAAACGTAAATCTTCCGCCGATTTAAAAATCATACATTGTAGAGTAAATAGCAACGTATAATCAGTTATACGACGGATTTGTATAGAAGTAAAAACAAAATGTAGATGGAATAGAAAACGATGCTTACCTTTTTAGAAAATAAAGTGGAATAGAATGAAAAAAAAAAAAAGAGTAAAAAAAAAAATTTTTTTATTGGGTTTTTTTTATAGAGAGAATGGCCAAGCCACAAATTTTTGACAAGATAAAGAAAAACTTGGAAAAGCAGGAACTCAAATGTAAAGTTTACCCGTCTCACTATTGTTTTTTTGAAATGCATTTATTGTAGAGAGAAAAAGAGGTGAGTTGATTTGTTTATATATAATAAAAATGAAAAATAAATGTATATTACGATATATATTTCTTAAAACTTAGTCATGTCCAAATCGCTTTCGTGCCTTTTTTTTTTTTTTTTTGTTATGCAGCATAGTTTTGTTTAGATTATTACTATCATCATTTCATAGTGGATGATACTCTCTTTCTCTTTATCTCTCTCTCTCTTGACTTACCACTTCAAGTGTTCTATTTCTATAACTCTCATTCGATATCTCCCTTGTAGAAGAAGCACCAATGCCCGCATGCTGAGCATAGCTCTCGGCCCTGACTGGATCCAATATACCAGTTCCATTTCGGCCCAAGCCTTCTCCTTTGCGCCAACCCATTTGAAGTAGCATGCGAGCACCCTTATTATCATCTGCAATGGGTGTGTTCATGGATGCTTTAGGAAGTGCTGCACTTTTTTGATTGTTAAATGAAGATTTAGTGTTCTTTCATTGTCCTTCATCTTAAATTGATTCTATATATATATATATATATATATAATGAAATATAGTTATTAATATATATCTTACAGTTCTTTAGATGGTTGTTGTCTTGGTGGTGATGGTGGTGATACAATGGGTTTCTCAGGTTGACCGTGTGTCTGTCTTCTTTCAGCAGCTCTGTTTCGGTACTATATTGATGCATTAGATATTGAATGGATCCTTTTCTATTTTATTGACTTTACCTCTATTGTTGGCTCATCTGTTACAGTGCTCTTCATTGCCTTTAGTCTCGCCATAGCCTTTTCAACAGCAGTTGTATCATTGAGATTATTCTAAAATAATTCATATTTTCGTGTAGGGTTATATATAACATGTCTTTTTTTTTCATTTTTCATTTTCCCACAAAACACAAAAATAAATAAAACAAAAAATAAAAACCCCTTTTGGTTGTGTGTGTATGTGTTATATGAAAAAGAGAGAACCTGCAATCGTACTTTGTGGAGTTCTGATTTATCTTGATGTTTACCAAGATCAGCTCTGGTTTTGAACTTTCGTTGACAGAGCAAACAGGATAAGCTAGCATAGTTTGCAAAACTAACGTCATCACTGTCTTGCTTTTCTCGGATTTCTCCTTCTACTTTAAGTTCTTCCTTCTTTTCATTCCATCTTTTTAATTGTTTATGCAACTACCAATTTTTTTTTAGTATAGTATATATATACAACAAGTGTAAATATATAAATACCTTTTTACCAGTGTTCTGATTATCCTTATCGGCTCTTTTACGCTTTTTGTCGTCTAAAAGCACAGGATTGGCTGTTATTGTTTGCTCCCTCTTGGTGTCTTCTGACTGCTTGGGTGGTGGAGGAGTAGCAGCTTCTTGCTGGTCAATTTTACTTTTAATAACAAACTTGAAGGCAGGCTTTTGATTAAACATGTTGTGTATTATGAACGGAAAGAGGAGGGAAAGAAAAAAAAAGAGAAAACATGTGTTAATTATTAAATAAAAACAAATCATTGACCAATCATGTGCTCTTTTGTAATCAGCTCCTTTTAAACACAAAACCAATATATAAAGTAAATAGTAAAAGCATTGAGCTACAGCAGTCCATGCCTACTAAACAGGTTTTGTAGCATCATAATTGCTTTTGTTTCTAGTTGTAGGATAGAAAGCCTCACTTCTCTATCTCAGTTGATTTGTATGCAAGTATTCTTTTAAAAAACAATATTACCAGTGCCTTGGTATTATGAAGACTACTCTTTATCATGACAACACTAACATTGTTGTTCAATTTGATGTCAACACTCCCTTCTCTACTGACAAAAATTTATATTTATACACTTTGATGATGAACACAGTTATTTTCACTATCAAAAAAAGGGGGCGTAATGAAATAGTGTCTTTTTCAAGAAAATGAGAAAATACTGATGACAAAAAAATTGACTAAAAAGGGAGACTAAGGTGAGAGGACAAAAAGGAGATAGGTTTATTATCCAACCCAATGAATAATGACACAAGGGGATATGTTTAAGCGTCTAAATGGATTCCATCTATCTTCAACTTTAATTGTCATATGCAAATTGTCACCCATGCTCACTCGGGTAAGTGACGAAAAGGCTGCTATTATATTCATAAATAGACACTATTTACCAAAAAAAAAGTTAACGTTCTATGATTCATTATCCAGGTAAAATATCCCTAATCCAACAAACAACCTGTTACTCGGTATATGCAACATTGAAGAGAAGAAGAAATAAAAGCTTCCGAATCACGAATGCTTCTATATTGCATTACGATGGTGGCTTTATTTTGATTATATTATTTGTTCAGATCCAAGTTTATGTAGTTTATCATTTGCTTATTTATTTATTTATTTTTTGGCATACTCGGACGTGGATACTCATCTAAAGTTGTTCCTACTACATGTAAAGTAAAGACTGTTGACTCTATTTTATTGCCTTAACTTACTTTTAACGCGTTGACTCATTTTACTTGAGTCACACCTGATTGACTCATTGATTCATTGATTGTAACACTGATTCGTACCATAATGTTTGTTCCAGATATTCTATGCTCAGAATAGGGAGTGCTCTATCTCTTTTTCAACTACAAAAGAAAGAATACGCTCATGATAACTAATGCTCCTTTTTTTTATGGCTTACTGATAACACAATTCTCTTAGATAATTAAAATTGTCATTGTTTATTAAAAAAGCATCCTTATTTTTAATATGAATAAAAAAAATAGTAGCATTGTATGCAATATTGAATTTTGAGTAAACCAATACTCGGGTTGATTGATCCGCTCCTTTAGTTCTGTATCGTATCTAAAAATAAGTCTCTTCTTCAAGGACCCAGATCAAATATATCTATATATATTGATATATATATAAATCAATAATAGGTGTTCTGACAATATTTATTTAATTTTAAACAGGAAATGAAAGTAGCTCGGATGTACCCGAAATTCATTCACTTTCAAAAGCAGTGTGAATAAAGATAGACATTCAGCTATCATTCCTTATATATTACCTGGATTAATATACTGATGCAAAATGAATATCCATTAACTAATGGACAGGTATTTTCTAATTAGTTACATATGTATATCGTGATCTACTGTTGCTTGGTCTTCCAGGGTCCATATCTATATTTCTTCAAGTCCCTAAGCGGTTGTCGCTGTCTTCTCCCATAACCTCGTCGACGGTGTAAGTTTTATCATTTCATGCTATATTTACAATAGGCTACTCATTTTCACTTTTATACATTTCAAACCTCAACACGGGAATTCTCTCTTTTTGCTAAATTCAAAACATAAACTGGTACATAATCGAATTGACTTAATATCACTCATACATGGTCGAACATTTCCATTGTCTGAATCCTTCCATGGTGTTATTTGTTTGAATATATTCATTCATATATATTTTCATTATATCATTAATATATTATTATTTTTCTCAATTAATATTTATTTTTTCTCAAATATTATTTCCATTTTTCTCATTAATTTGTAATTTTTTCTCAATATCTTGAAACAAACAGTACTAAAATCACTTCAAAAATACAACCTGACATTCCATCTGTCCACTGATAAGATGAATATCCCTGAATTAATCAAAAACACTGCATTTATCACATTTTTTAGTATTTTTATAAAGTCATTCTGATACTAATAGGAATTGATAGTATCTGTAAATCTTGAAAAAAATAAAAATAAAACCGCTTTTGCTTATCCGAATAGCAGAGAATAGTCGTGTTATTGATGAAAAGACAGTGTCGTTTAAAACTAAAAAGAAAACTAAATATGATGCGTTGTCATTCTTCTTTCATTTTAAGGGGATTCATTTCTCATTTTTCTGGCTTTTTATTCATAAAAATCGATTGATATGCAATATATAATTGGATATAATTGATTTCATTTCTGATAAATATATATATATATATATAAAGACATTTATCGCCTTTCTTTTTCAAAAATAATAGACAAGTCCTCTATTTTTTTTGACATATATAAAATGCGCTCCCTCACTCTCGCTGCTATTGCTATCATTACATTTATTTCTCACAGTGTGTCTGCTTTCCCAACGAACGCCCTAAAAGAAGTGGGTGGGTCTCTTCAGGCATTAAACCATGTTTCAAAAAGAAGTTCCCTGTTTGGTGAAAATGTTGAAATTGTGGGTTCGGATGCTGCTAATCTTCCTTGAGATGGTGTAAATAATGTTGATAGATTTTAAAGTATAAACTTACGTGTCTTGACAGGAGCTATACTCTTTTTTTTTTTTTTAA
>MU622342.1:23819-40476 GCA_025399235.1 Backusella circina FSU 941 | reverse complement strand
AAAAGACGTTTTCAAAATAATTGTTAATTATGTTATCCAGACGTTTAGAGTTATTCATTTCTATATGTTACAGCTAGTTGTCACAAAGTCATAAATCTTGTTACGCTTAGCATAAACATAAAGTCACTTAAGGAAAAAAAAAAATATCTTCGTAAGGGATGTGATATGGTACTGGAGCAAATGTAGAGAATAGATTAAATCTTTTCATAAAATAAGAAACATTTACACAAGTGGAAGAACATACAGATTTCACTTCCAAAAGTTTGAGAGTTAAAAAATAGGAAGAGTAAATATCTTTTCTTTTCTTTTTTCGCTTGTTATATATGAGATGTTAATGTAAAAATACCATTTATGAAATATACTACGCAAAATAAAACTATTTACGAGAAAACGAAGGAGGTAAAATACTCTTATTTTTCGTTTTAACTTTACAATCCAAAATACCCCCCAAGCGAAAAAAGAAAAGAAAAGAAGAGTGGTAATTGAGGGAGAGGGGTTTCAAGCATCTTTTTATAACGATATATACTGAATACAAAATTTAAACCGTCTTAGAGAAATACAAATTAGTTTTTAGGATTCCCCAAAGAAAAAGATGATACATACAAATACAAGATAGATGGTTGACATGCTTGACTTTAGGCGTTCTTGTTCAGAGTATAAACGCCTTGTGTTGAAAGCTGAAACATAGCCAAAACTTTTGAAATACGTAAAAGTCAATTTCTTTTTCTTTTTTTTGCTTTACTCTCATGAACTAAAGCAAATGAGTATATAATACATAATGCTTATTCTAAAGTAAAAAAGAGGCATTTATTTCAAAAAGTGATCGTTAAAATATAATATATTAGCAGTTTTATTATATGATGGAAATGGCCCAAGAAACGTTGATCAAAAGGAGGATAAATAGGGAAGGTTAAAAATTTTCGCTTTAGGTGAATAATATAGGAAGGATAACAGGGTTTTCATGATTTAGTATGGGTGATTCCATATTTATGTGGTGACAAAAAAGAAAAGGTATTTCAGAGTGCTCCATTCCCAGGTTTTTTTTCTGCTGATCATCATTGGACATCTATATTTGGTGAGATATAGATGCAGATGTATTGATCATTCGTGGAACCTCTGTAAGAAAGGGCTGGTAGTAACTGAAGGCTCTCTATATATGATAAGGATATATTGAATACATTAATTGATTACTCATAAGAAAAAGGATGCTCGAATAGCAACGTATTAGGGAAAAGGTTTATAAAATTCTCTAGAAACGAAGAAGCAGAAAATAATATATGCATGCCTTAATTGATCGATACTCGTGCACACAAAAGTTGTGATTAAACACGCCTATTTTTAATTACTTTCTAGAAGATATTGTACATAAACAAAAGCAGTTGTTGAATAAACGTATATTACCTTTTCATATCAGGATAAAGTAAGGAGTTTATGTACTCTTTTTCTTTTTTTAAAAAAGAAAAAGAGTTGGTGTACTAAGGGAGTCCTGGGGTAAAGCTAACATCCTATTAGTTATTCAAAACAACAAAGTAGCAGGCATAATAGACGATGACGATACGTAAACAAAAGGGAAATTCAGATTAATAAAATATGACAACTGAAGAGGATTGTGAAATGGCTATAAAGTAAACCAGATGTAAAGTATATTACGTTTTACTTATTTATCTCATTTCTTTTTTTTTTTTTCAACGCATTATACCGTCATCAATACTCTCATATATTTATGTATACAGAGCAAAAGAAAAGATTAGGCAACGCTAATACCAGATATTCAACTTTTGCAGTATAGATTCACTCAATTTACAAAATTTATTTTAGTAAATCTAGCATTTCTATGGTTTTGTGAATTACAGAATCCTTGTTGTCTAGTCAGAAGGGGGGGTTTTTGTGTTGTATGCGATAGAGCTGACGATCAAGACCAAGATATATTATAAAAGCCATTTTGTCAAGTATCAAGATGGTGTAACTATTCATAAAGGACTGACTTGAACCAGAAAGCCATTTACCCTTTTAATGATACTACTACTCATAAGAAAAGGTTTATGTCTATCTACCCATCTCTTTGAAACATGTTGAGACTTTATATTAAAAAGAAAGTTCAATTTACACCCCCAAAAAAATAAACATCCAGGGTCCAGTTGAGATTATAGGGACTTTCTGATATGAATATGGTAATTGCACAGTCTTGATCTCAAAAAAAAAGAGGAAGGAGAGAGGTGTTAACCCTGGAACTTTGTCTGATAGTTTTATCAGAAGCAGCAGAAAATCCATTCTTGTTCCTTTTTTTTCCTTTTTTTTTTTTTTTTTTTTTTTTCCCCCTTTTTTTTTTTTTTTTTTTTTTTACTTATAGCTTTATTGATAGGACTTTTATGCAAGCAACTTGGCACACCTCTCGCATTATTTCCTTTTTTTTTTGTAAGTAGTTACAACATTTGTGCTATGTTAAAAATATTATAAAATAAAACCATGTGATTCAACAGTAAATCATTTTAATAGAAATGACAATATCTTCTAAACTTGGACGTCATTGCCATTTTAATTATTGTAAAGTGGTGCAACATATTATTCAAATCAGTGTAACTATTCTATTTCTCATTTTGTTTTACTATTCACCTTAATGTTTTTTTTTTCTATGACTTCATAATAGCAATGAAGGGATTATTGATAGGTTTGATTCATGCAGAAAAAAAGAGAAACAAAGTTTTATTTATATTTGTTTCCCACCAAAAGAAGTTTGATTTCTTGTGTAACCTGCAGTTGTTGATTATTTTTTCATGATGAAAATATTTTTTTCTCTCTTTTCTTTTCTCTTTCTTCTGTTCTCTTTTTTTCATTCATCCCCTTTCCTTTCTTTTAAGTTTACAATGAAAAAGAATTCTATCCTCGTTTTAATATACCTCTGTATTGCTGGTGCATTTGCAAACATCGATCTCGAACAACTTGCTGGTATCCCATCAGGCATTGTCTGCGCCATGTCAGTCTGTCCAAGTCAAACTGCCAGTCTAAGCAAACGAGCGCCACCATGTCCTTCCGTTTGTAAAGATAATTGTGTTATTGTAGATGATGTTTGCTGTCCTGGTGTTCAAAAGGCAGTATGCAATACAACTGCCATCTCGGATTCTGGATCGAGTGCAACTCCCACAAAAACGCCAACCAACGTCCCTTCATCCAGTGTTGTCATCACCTCAACTTCTGTTGCTAGTAGTAGCACTAGTGTCAGCGCTTCATCCTCGGCAACTATTTCACCTAGTGCTGTTGTACCTGCTAGCACTGGATCTTTTGTTCAACCCTCCATCATATTCGCTATGGTTGCCATTGTCTTGTGCTTCCTCAGTCTGAACTGAGGCATAATAATATAAATAATAAAAGGCAACAAAAGCACATACGCATGCATCTATTTTATCTATTTATTTAACTCTCTTTTTTTTTATATTCATTAAAAAAAAACATTGTTACCTATAACTTCCTCCCCTTTTTTATATACAGCATATTTGGAGAAAATGCAAAAGTAATTTACTTGCATTTTGTAAATAGATCTAAATCACATTTCGGTTAATTATTTTGCCTTTTGATATGAAGTAAAAAGCCGAAAAGCAGTTTATTATTGTGATGAGAAATAACCCTTAAAAAGCTGGATTTTCATGCTGCATAAAACCAGAAACAAAAGAAACACTTCATCTTGCAGGTAGCAGTTACGATAGCAACTCTGTTTCATTCATTAAAATAGTATAAATCAAATGAGCAACTCAAAAAACCACGTTATCTGTTTAGTATTGAAGAAAAAAAAAAAAAATACCACAATGCTTTTGTATTTGTTTATTTATTTATATAAATGAGCTTTCTTAATAATAAACCAAACTATCGCAATCCACCTGATTTAGTCGATGAGCAACCGCCTTCTTATGAAGAGGTGTTAACAGAGGAAAGTAGACGCTATGCCGAGAGTTCAAGAACACTAGAGCAACAGCACTCCCCTCATAGTCCACATCAGCGACATAACCAAGCTTACTATCCTTACCATGGACCACATTATCAAGCGATTCCCCATCCTCAACTTATGCGATCAGTACAAGTAGATGAGTTACATTACTTTCCCACTAATGCTGCCTTGTTCTTATTAGGCTTGTAAGTCAGATATTAGTATAGCTATTATTACTAACACTAAATATAATAGTATATTCCCTCCACTTTGGTGTGTTGGCAGTTGCTGTACCTCAAGTAGTAATAGATACGAGCGATGGTGGCAAAAATGGAATATAGCCATGTCTATTTTATTTATAATGGTATTACTGAGTTTTGTCTTTGTACTTGCTTTACTTTTATGGGATGCCAGATGATAATAAATATTCTCTTTTTGTATCTCTCTCTCTCTCTCTCTCTTTTAATCCTCTTCTTCATCACTACTTGACTCTGATTCTGACATGACAGGTCTATTGTTATTAACAAATAAATCATCATCATCCTCACTATTATCATCGTCATTGTTATTATGTTGTTGTTGTTGTTGTTGTTCAGGTTCTTCATGATGGTCTTCTTCCTTCTTTTGATCATCAAATTCACTTGGCCTAATATAGACAAGTCAGCATCTATATTCTCGCTTATTATTGCCTATAATTTCTTTTACCATTTTCCTTGTGCCTTTAAATCCTTGATATGTTGAAGAAAGAGGACATTAACAATTTCACCGCCGACCTTCTCAGAGACAATGCCTACGTTAGGATCAACAATAACGTAATGACCTACGAAAAATAATCTTTTTCTGATTATTAAACTAATAATATAGACATTTCATGTTTTAACAAGACAGACCTCTTTTAAGCCAAATGACATTGCGGAAGCGAGGAGGAAGTGTCACCAGCTTCTTTGAACCGTCAGTAAACTCAACTTCGTGTTGATGGTTACCTCTTGGACCCAAGGAACGTGCATAAACCTGTCCTTCTTGTACTTCAAACGTTTCGTCAAGTTGAGCTTTTGTGGTTTGTTTCTTTCCCATTTTTAGTTATTAGCAAAATGAAAAAAAAATAAAAAAAATAAAAAAATAACTCATTTGTTTAAATGTTTTTTAAGCCACCCAAACAAAACCAAAAAAAAAAAAAAAAAAAAAAAAAAAGCTCATTCGATATCGTTTGTTTGTAACGATGGAAATACACAAAAAAGAGTTCACGATAAAACAAAATAAAAAAAAAAAGAGGTGATTTATCATTTACATTTTCTTATCTTTTGTTGTTTTATTATCTCTTTTATGCAGAAGAGAATAAAAGGTTTATTTTCGGAGTCAATTTGTGTGTATTCCGGAAAAGGGCATGACTCCATGGGACCCTTTTTTCTTCTCTTTGTGAAAAGAGAACAGGAGAAATGCCTTTTGGTAGATTTTGGGGGTGACATTTTGCCTTTGACTTTTTGTTTGTTTGTTTGTTTTTTCATATATAAAACTCCCCCCACTTCTCCTTTTTTTTTTTTTTTTTTTTCTTCCCCCAAATGCTATCGTACACATAGTAACAACAAAACGCCACTTTTTTTTTTTTTTTTTTTTTTTTTACAAACTATTTAAATAGAACATCATTCTCTCTTCTGTGTTTTTTTTTTATATACCTTTTACCTTTCTTCTAAAAAAAAAAAATGATGTTGTCAACCCGCTTAATCAGTAACACTCGTATGACACTGGCCCGCTCTCTTGCCATCCGTAGCTATACTGTTGTCCCTTCCACGCCCTACCAGAACCAACCCGTTCAAGAGATCAAGTCCAATCAAGAACATAACACTCTCCACGCACTCTATAATAATGAAAACCAATCTGTTCTGGATCATCACTTGAATTCAAATGAGAAACAGCGGTCTCTCTCTGATGAACATGAAACCTTCACTCCTACGTTTAATGCTGTCTTTGATGAATAATAGTTTGTTTTTCTTTTGTGTAAATAAAATGGATAATTAAGATAACTGTTTCGTTTTTATTAATAAAATGAACCAATCAAAAGATCCACGTGCTTGTAAAATCAAATTTTCTAAATAGAATTATCATGCAAAACAATTTTTTTTTTTTGTGTGTGTAATTGTTATTAAATAAAAGGAATCTCATCCATATCAATGTCATCCAATAATGCATCTACATCCACATCCTTTTCTTCTTCTTCCTGTTTATCTCCCTCTCCTCCTATCTCCTCTTCTTCCTTTATATTTTCAGGACGGAACGGCTCAGGTGACTTGAGAAATGTACGTGATAATGTAGATCTTACACCACTCGAAATCTTGCCCACAATCGAGGTGGTGGGTGAAGAGGGCTCTGTGCTCGCCGTAGTGGGCTCACTTGACGATGGCTCCATTATCGTCAGTTTTTCTGATTCCGTATCCGATCCCATTGGACTAGACATTCTACGGCTACCGTTTGTGTTTAGATTGGGTGTACTGTGAGACGACTGAATGCCATTAGGCTTTTTATTGCTGCTTGTGTTATTGTTTGTTGAAGAACGTGATGTAAAGCTACGCAAGAGACCACGACTGGATTTGGATGCGACCACTGAATTTTCGGGTAATGCAGAGGGGTCTGGTTTGATGGGTTTGGGTTTGGGTGAGGTGGGCTCGAGGGGGATCTCAAGCTCAGGAATGTCGATATCTGGGAAGGGCGATTTCCAGTAATTGTAATCATTGTACTCCTCATTCACCTCGGGTTTACTCATATTGATGGGTGGGAAGATCTGATCGACAAGGTCGTTGAGATGGATATAGGATGATTTGAAACCCATCAGCAGTTCTAGCTTGAGGTCGCCGTACGGGTCAATGGTGAAGATACGTGAGGTGGGAACATTGACGCTACGATAGGAACGTGCATCTGTAATACGATTTCCAAAACCAGCATAGAACGGATCGCGCCCGCCAAAGAGCCGCTGGATGTCCTTGAGGCATGCCATTTTGAATACCTCTGGCTTGCGCATAATGACTTCGCGATGCAGCGAGGTGAAGAGGCGGTCAGGTGACATGATCACTGGCCCGTCAGGGAGCTGGTACTTGTCTTGTATTACTTTCTTGAGGTAGTCTCGCGTGTAATCTGCCTGTCCAATCGCTCGGCTCGTGAGGTAAAGAAAGTGGTAGCCATTATTTGCAATGTCGGTATAGAGTTTTGCCACGCCGTTGTGAGTCCAGTCCTTACCAATCATGGTAAAGACGTGACCTAGCGTATCCGATTTGGTGATGGTACCATCAATGTCGGAAATGACTACCTGGATGTCGTGGTCCCAGTAGAATATCTTGGCTGCACAGATGGCTGTACCTTGGTAGGCAGATGTGACTGAGAATGAGATTGTATTGACGCCCTTTTTAAGGCCGAGACTTTTGAGCTGATCAGATGTCAAACGAAGTGTCTTTGCATATACTTTTCGTGGGCCTGGGAAAGATTCGGTTTGTTCCTGGCCTAGATGCACGTGATCGGGTGACCAGCCCACAGATGTAGTGGTGGTAGTGGTGGTAAATGTAGTGGTTTCCTGCTCTTGAGCGTGCTGTTTTTTCTGCTGGTCCTTTTCTAGTTGATCCTTCTCGTCTAGTAGTTGAGCATGGTTATTGTCCTCATCCACTTGTTGATCATCATCCTCTGGGGTATCCTGTTTTGATTCAGAGTTGTTGTCAATGCTGCTATTATGAGTTGGCACGGCGGCTGCGACGGAAGATCTACTTAACCATTGTCTCCAGCCTCGTCCGAATTGATATGATTCTCTACTGTCTGATACATTGGTATCTGCATTGTCTGCATCATCAATTCGAGATGTATCATTGATGGGTTTCTTGAAAAGTAAAAGTGAGGTCAAGAGGGGACCGTTATGGTTTGCGGCATAGTACTTGTCCTGGTAACGGAACACAAGACGCTTGTCGTTCAAAATATTTGGGTTATGAGTAAAATTATCATAGGTTGTCTGATGCTTCTCAAATAGGCTGGCATTTTCTGCTTCCTCTTTTCCAAACGCAGAAAACCCACATAAACTCATTTCTATTCTGTATGTTTGACCCGGAAGCAATTCTAATTGGGTCTCTGCTTCCTCCTCCTCTTGTTGTTGTACTGGAAGTGATTCATTGGTACCCCGTCTATGTGTTGCACCCCAACCCCAACGTGATTGTTGAGTATTTTCTTCACTTTTATCTTGAGTCAACTCTTCCTTATTCATCTCCTCATCCCTTTCCACCTCGTGCTCCTTTTCTTTTATATCCACTGGTATTTCTTGAAGAGGTTGTTCTGGAATTTGCTCCTCCTCCTCGTTGTTGTTATTGTTGTTATCAGATGTTATCTTCTCCCCTTCCTTATCTGCTTCCTGATCTCTCTTATCGTCGTCATTGACAACGTTATTCTCTTCACTTTTAGCATCTTCCTCCGTGTCTTGTTTGATGCCTCTATCAAGTACCATGTCCTTCATATCATCGCTCAAGTTAGTAGGAGATCCTGCAAGTGGTTCATCTTCATTGATAGTCACCGTTGTTGCGGCACCATTGGTAGGTGACGATAACTCGCTCCCATCCCACTTGTCGTTCCCTGTTGTCTTGTACCCAGCAATATCCAACACAATGGACTCTTCTCCCCTTCCATCATTGTTACCCTCCGTCGAATCATCATTTCGTTTATGAACAGACGTATGTGTGACATCCATCCACGTGCTGTAAATGTCTCCAGCGGCAGGTCGGACAATAAATCTCTCTTTAGCAACAGTTGTAGTGGTGATCGCTTCTGGAATAACACGTTCCAACAAGGTGGATCCATCATCCATCGTATAAATATCATTCTTTGGTTGCTGTTCTTCTGTATCAGCCACAACAAGATCATCATCATGATAAGGGTCCATTTTAGTCACTACTTTATCCATTTGTTCATCAATAATCATTTTGGGTGATTGCAATTCGGCAGGTAACGGCACTTTTTGATTTCCTTCTTTGTCATCATCCTCAAAGTTATCTGTTGTACCATCTTCACCTGATTTTTTAAGCTTTCATGTTATTCCTCTTTGTTTATTTTTTATATTTTTTATATTTTTTTTTTTACCTTTGGTGTTATCGTCTTTTGATTCACCAATATCAAGATAAGGTGGATCCTAGAGTTATATAAAACGTTTTAGATAAGCAAAATGAAATGGCATATATAAATCTTTATTCATACTCACTTCATCGCCCTTTTCTGATACAGCTTCCATAATAGGTGATGTTTGAAACTCTTCGGGAACTTCATGTTCTGTTTCAAATACAAAGAATGCTTCACCTGCCTCACCTACTTTCATTAAATAAGGTACCATTTCACCATTGATTTTTATTTGCACCTAAATTATGACTTTTAATTATTTTTTTGGGTCATAAGTACCAAAAAAAAAAAATTACCTTTTTTTCTTGTGGCATTAAAACTGACAACTTTCCAAATCGAACATGAAAGGGAGAACAGGCTAAATCACCATCGGGCTGTTCAACGACCACAATGTCAATGGCACCAGAGAGCGTTGCAGGGTTGATTTCATTATAAAAGTTATGTACTGACGTAAAGAGACTCCCTAATTTACCAACGTATTCCATTTATAAAAAGGAGCTGTAAATGAGAAGAAAGAAAAGAAAAAATAAAATAAAAACTTTAAACTCGCTTTTTACCAAATATTAAAGTGTCTGCAGTGTCTAGTTTTTCTTTTTTGAATCTCCATTGTCACATGCAAATATTGAATTTTTTTTTTTTCTACGTCATTTTTGAAGTCTCTCTCTTTTTTATTGATTATTTATCGCTGTATGCATGAAATATTCTTTGAGCATGATTCTTACATGATATTAAAAAAAAAAAGAATGATGGCAGCAGTAATGGATTATCTTGCTTGTTTATAAAACTGACAAAATGTGTGGTCCTTGCACGTTATTTCCAACACGCATTTTGTTTTGGGCGCCCTTACAATTTGTAAAAAATGTGAAACCACACGTATTTCTTTCATAAAAGGGAATTGTTAGATCAAAAAATCTTGTCTTTTGTTCACTGGCTTGGTTTACATCCAATCGTTTTTCACCATCTTTGTGTTTTTTAATTTAATATTAAAAGCATTCGTTTCTTTGTAATCATGAATTATTTTTTGATGATTTGTTTGGATGATTTGAGTCTAGTTGGTATTTTTGTTCTTTATTTGTATCAATACCCAGGGATATCTCATGCACAATGTTGATATCTTGCCAGTTTTTTGATTTAGTAAAAGGGAATATAATACAAAAACGTTTGCTTGGAGGGTATTTCAAAGAAGCATTTACAAGATAGACTGTCTTGGTTTTGTCTGCTGAATAGAAATGAAATTTCTTGAAAAGCGTAAAGCACGTCATGAACAATAAAAATTCATGTGCTTACGAGCAGTTTCGCTGAATTGGAAAAATCAGCCTTCACAAAATAGTATTTTATTGTCAAGCATGATTGAACATGTCAAGGTATCAAATGGACCACCTAATCAAAGTGTATATCGTTTATTCATTTGCTTTTACCATATAAAATGCTCAATATTGACTTCAGATACCTGAGCTAAATGAAGCGATTTTTTTGTGTGGTAATCCATTACATGTGTTTACACATAAGTGAAGATAGCAAAAAGCATCGCAAAACATCCAAGTAATGCACCCCCTCGAAATACAAGTAAGACTATCTACTCAAAATTACAGTACTTTGCTGAGCTAGAAGAATAAAATGATCTGTATATATACATCTTGCTTAGAAATCAAGGGAAATAATTAGACTATATCGAGTGCTTTATTCACAGAGAGAATATAATTAAGAATAAGATCTAAAGTAATAGATAGAAATCTGGATACTAGAGATTAAAAAAAGGAAAGGTGGGTACGATGATCGACATGTTCTGAGAAGTTTCCATGCATACAATGGTTATACTCGGCTGAACTTTATATTTTTTCGACATGTTTTGATTTAACAAAACTGGAAGGTTTTATATATCATATCGTAAAACGAACTAAATGAAATAAATGATAAACAACCTTAAATTATGTTACCATTTGACGCTAAAATAAAGGGGTCATCTCCCTCTCTCTCTCTTTTAATCCGTAAATACAAATGATATTAGATCAATGTAAGATATTATTAATTAACAACTTTTTAACGGATTCTAGCGTAATTGTTATATTGAGTAGAAAAAAATAATAATGTCTACTCAACATTTCTTTACTATATTAAATACATTCAATCATCCAAGTTTACTCTATAATTATTGATGCTGTTCTCTCATACTCTATTCACTCTGCCAGATAAATATTCAAATTAGTTTAATAGCTTTCATCACTTTTCTGAAAGAGACTCTTGGAGAACAACCAGAGAATGTTGATAATACTATATTTATAGTATATACTCTTTGCTAAAAAATGACGCTGTACATTTTCAACCAGATCGAAATTACACAGCTATTTTTCACATTAATAGTAATAGTGGGGCCTTAGAATATTAGGAGATATATGTTATTTTAGCAACGGGATCATGCTGCACAATTTATCCTCTAGTCAACTGGAGAAAAAGGATAGCCTTTGTATAGGTAAAAGCTATTACAAAGGTTTTAAACACTTAAAAAAAGTTATATTTACCTGAATAAATCTATCAAAATAGAGAACTATGAAGCCAGAAGATGTTTTGGTGGTATTTATTTTCTGAGGATACTGTTGAATTGGTCGAAGGAAAAGTATTAGAGTTACACGAAATTTTTGCAAATACTCAATTAGAAGCGAACCTGATTAGTATGGGCCAAACATATTATGACAAGCAATGATAGTCGATTGTAGTAAACTACCTAAAAAATAAACCAGTTAGACCAATCCAGACGTATGCCGATATCGAGGCGATATATGCTACTGTGATAAAGATGTTAAAAAGAACCAGGAAAAGGTATTCTGGTTTCACAATCTTTCAGCAGAGTTATTAACTAAAGTGATGAACTATAACTTTGGATTGGATTATTTCAATGGTTCTGAGCAAACGAATAAAAACGTCATTATCGGGCTTATTCGCATCAATGAAGCAATTAAGCAAGGCTATTCTGCTGCTAAAAGATTTATCAGTGAAAAGTACTATTACGGTTACGATAGTCTAAAGAAAGATCAAGAGAAAGCATTAAAATTATACAAAGCGTTAGTCGATCGGAATGATGCATATGGTAGTTTCAAATAGGGCAAAGTCTATTGCGAGGGGTCTAAAGATCTTCCCAAGTTGGGTGAAATTAATGCATAGATCTGATATACAATTGTTTTATGACATAGTGACTTAAGAGCGAATCAAAGGTACCTGTTTCATTGATAGCCCTGGTTTATAAAAGATATTTGCTTTGCACTATCTTTATATGATAAAATAAAGAGGCGTTTCTGATCATTTTAGTGATATGCATTGTATTAATTGTTTATTGAAAACATGGACCTATTCTCCATAAACTAAAAAAAACAAAGAGACTCTTCTTTTTTTTTTTTTCTAATGGAGCTCCCAAAAAAACAAAATAAAAGGGATATTTTATTAAATCCAAAAGACCCTGACTCGTTTTCATACATAAATGTGAGAAGGATTTTATAACATGCTTTTTTAATATAACACAAAGATTAAATCTTATAAATTAACTACTCTACCTAATCAATTTCTTACTATGGTACCCACTATAGAACATTATTTTTATGGTTTCATTGTTATTTTATTCATTTTATTAAAGTCAATTATTACCCTTCTTGGATTTCATTAATAAAGCCAATGTGACATGATTTCGGTTTTTTTACAATTATGTACGAGATCAACCATCATGTGATCCATAGAGAGCGAGAGCGAGAGAGAGCCCTCCTTATTTTTATATAGAAGTCAAGAAAATATTTATATAAACATATTTATAATTGCCTCCTTACTTATAACCACTTTAATCTATATTATTTATTTATTTATCACTCTTTCTCTTACTCTCTCTTTTTTTCTCAATTGATATGTGTTAAACTAATCTTTTCTTTCCTTTTTTTTATACCTTTTTTTTTCCATCCAATTATATCCATATTAAGTGAAAAAAAAATAATGAGTACATATTGGTATTCAACAAACGGCATGAGCCAGCGCAGACTATCACATCGCAACGTGGCATTACTTGATCGGGCATTTGAGCGACATGATCGTATTCAGATTTTCGACGATGAAGTATTCGGTGTGAATGTGCCTGCCATTGCCAATCCTTATCAAGGCACCATGACCGCAGGTGACCTCCATTTTGGTTTATATCGACAACCACCCATGTGGCGAATAAGCGATACCAGCCTGGATACTCTGATTTTGATGGATTTTACTACTGTTTCTCCTGACGATGATGATGATGAGAACAAGGCCAGCGATAAAAATAACTCGAATTACTACAAGTTTATTCAAAGGAAAAGGATCTCTTCACAGGTGGAGGATGAAAATTGTATTTGCTGCCGAATTAGTTGACATGACAACACCTTTTTTTTTATTGTTATTAGTTAATAGTTACAAATAACTAAAATGAATATGTATATTTGAAAAAAGAACAATATTAATATCTTCTTATACATCTTTACATGCTATCTAATCCCGGTTTCTTTTACTTATTTTATAAAGTGAAATGATGATTATATACTCTATCATTATTTCCTTTCCCTTTTCCCCATTTTTTTTTTTTTTTTTACTTGAGAGGAGAAAAAAATAGATGAAAAGATCGATGTCAAGTATTTTAAAGTAGCCTTTGTCTACCTTCCTCTCTTTTGTTTTTTTTTTCTTGTATAAAATTTTCCCGTCTTGAATATTTATAAAATATATACTATATTCAAGATAATGGTTTACTTTGATAAATAGATTATTTTCTTTTTTCTGTTTCATAATCCAATTATACTCTTACTAAGTATCAGCCAATCTATAATGGTAATCTTTTTTCATTTTCAACCAGACAAGAACTGCTCCCTCTGATATTTCATTTTCTTGTTTTTAAAAGGAGTAAATAAAAGCTACTCCTTCTCTCTCTTCTTTTTTTTGTTCTTTTTCTTCCCCCGTCTTTTTTTCTATTTTAGTGTGTAAAAAAGAAATGCCATTTATCTCCCACACAATAAAGTCAATGTATTCTTTTTTTTTTGTAATTTTCGAAGGAGAGCTTGACTAGCATAAAAGAAATCGAACCAAATTCCAGCCAAATGGTCATCACTTTTTTAAGGAATTGTTCTGGATTGTATAGGATCAATATATTGTTTTTCTACTTTTTAAAATATCAGTAAAACAAAAAAAAAAAAAAAACCATTCTTTAACATAAAGTTAATATGATTTATATATCCAAAGAGTATATCATCTTCGCATATTTTATAAAATGGTACTCAGTTATTGACTCTTTGTCAATACAAGAAGATTCAGTTGGATTAAGAAAAGGGGCAAAGGTTGAGCTATTGGTAAAACGATCGCTTTCTCACTTTTTTTTTTTTGTTTGGTTAGTGAAGTGAGTATTATTCTTTTTTTCCCATTTTAATCAACCAGCCGTCTTATAGGAGAGAAAGAGCTGAGATAATATTAAACAACTCTTGTTTTTTTTATGCAGATACTTGTTCAGCTTTATATAGATTATATAGCGTTATTTTCATATGTAAAACGTTTTTCATTATCATGGTATCTCCTTATAAAAAAAAAAAAAAAGCTTGATTTATACTCCTTTCATACTTTTTACGCTGATAACAAGAATCGCCTATGTGCGTGTTTTTCTGTACTTTATTGTTTTGATGATCTTTGTTTTTCTAAAATGGATATTGAAGTGTATAACCTGGAAACTTGGAATGGTCTAAATTTGGTACTTTTTACTTCTAGAGAGAAATCAAAAAAAGAAAAAGAAAATTGATGCCATGATTTAGCAATGTACTCTCCCTCTATTTGAAGTCACAAGAGATTAGAAAATAACAAATGCTCACCTTGAAACGTACCAATGATGAGATGATTAAATTCTTACCCGATTTGCATACTTTCTTTTCAAATTGTTGAGAAATATTTTCAAATTATTGAGAAAAGGTTGCTGAGAAGAAAATTGGGTCAAGAGGGAGGTTAAGGTGAGAAGACTAAAGGGGGCTAAGTTCATGATCCAATCCAATGAATGATAACACAAGGGTATATATTTAAGCGTGTTTAAATGGATCTCATTTAGCATTCACGTTAATTTTAATGCGATAATATCTCATTATATTTTATTTAAGATGGTGCAAGACGTTTTCATTTTAATAAAAGGAACAAGGAATCATATAAGCTATAGCCTCTACATGTATTGGAATGACTTTATATCAATTAATTGGAGGTGTACTTCAGTTAACAGCATAGTGAATGATAACTGTGAACATGATTCCAAAGTTTCATTGATTTATATGTTTCTGACTACGAGGAGATTACTAATATCAAAGAATAGGCAATAAAAAAATGCTGTGGAAATCTATGTCTAGTCTTTCTTTAAGAAATATTTGTCAATTCCTCTACATGAGGACAAGCGGATGTATTTTATTTCATTTATAACAAACCCAGCTGAACATAACTCACAGTATTCTCTTTTCTTTATAGCTTCAAAAATATCAGATAACATTCGGACCCCAGATAGATTCTTTTTTTTGGGACGTTTTTTTTTTTTTTTTTTTTTTCAAGTTAACTATTTTAAAACATTGTTAATGTAAATACTAAATGTCTCTCTATATCTAGCATCTTGCTGAATTCATTAGTAGCTTCACCTTCTGGCTTCTATTTCATCATCTGGAGTCGTTGAATATCTCTTCTGTCCGCCCCTCATGACGTTTATTGCCGGTTCTTCCCATAGGTTTTTTGATACCGTAAGTTTTTATGTTTTTATCAATATTATTTAATGGGTTACTCGTTTTATATATATATATATATATTTACCTTCTTTGTTCTGCTCTGATATACATACATATGGTATTAGCTAGTATTCGCTCCTCTACTCGTCTACTATTATGATCTCTATGTTATACTCTTGTGGATTCTACTGATGTTTCCATCCATTCCATGGTATTGACAACATGATTACACACTTTAGTTCTCTACTCTATTGATTGTCTTTATTATTTTTTCTCCCCTTTTTCGCAATTTCTTGAAAAAATCAGTATGATACATCATTCTCGCACTGGTTTCATTACAATGTAAAATAAACCTTTTTCCTATGTTTAGTTTATACGCCAGCACGTAAATCATTGTCATTGTATCAACCCTGTTCCCCCGGGGGAGAAAGCTGTAAGGGGACAAAAGACTTTTGGAATAGTCAAGGTGGTTCATTTCATACTGCGATATCGCATTGCAAGAAATATAGAAGAATTTTTTTTTTTTTTTTTTGCCACTTTGTATCATTTCTGTTACAAAACAGGAGAAATAATGTAGAATAGGAAAAAAAAAAAAACAGATCAAGTTTCTATGAAGAAAAATAGCTTGTATGATGATTTCTCTTTTTTTTTAAAAAAAAAAGGATAAAAGGAGTTTGTTGAGCTCAAACATCCTTTCCCCCCTCTTTTTTTTTTTTTNAAAGGAGTTTGTTGAGCTCAAACATCCTTTCCCCTCTTTTTTTTTTTTTGTGTAAAAACAAACTATAATGAGTGATGTTATGATATTATTTTCATACATACATACACTTATTAAAAACGTGTGACTCAAAAGCAATATGTATCCTTTTTCCCG
>MU622342.1:0-23794 GCA_025399235.1 Backusella circina FSU 941 | reverse complement strand
GTAAATAGTATGAAGGTCACTTACATTCAATAAAAAAAGATGAAGTATCTATTAAAATCTTAGTGCTTTTATAGTATTTCCTTTTATAGTATTAGTTTGTCAAGAAAGGAGAAAAGGACAGCCGGAAAAAAGGGGGCAGAAATGATATGTATTTGCATGTGTGTCACCCGCACTGTTTTTTTTCATGTTTTTTTTTTAATTAAGTGTGTGTTTCAAAAAAATACACAGGGTTCTTAATTTTTTTGTTTATTATTTCTTTCTCTTTCTCTTTTATCAAAAATAATCTCATGATAGATAGTGCGATGATTGGCTATTTCGTTACAATCGTAACATTAATAGGGTCATTCCTATCAACAACACCGACACTAAAGAGTCAATCCATGATACAATCTGTGGTATAACAACAACAATAGACACACAAAATAAGAGAGCTAAGATAATGTTAGTACAGTGTCAAAATATAGACTTGCAACCAGATCAGTGTAGTTTTGTTCAACAGAATTGTCATGGCTTTGATGGGTTTTATCTTGAAATATATTACTGTGCAGCTATTTGGAAACCGATATCAGTCTTCATTCTTGTAAGAGAGAAAGAAAGAGAGATATTCTTATTTAAACTAATAAAAAATAAAACAATAATGATGGATTTCTTTTTAAGGTTTTATGTTTATTTATGCTGTTTGGTGCAATCAGTGTTGTAGCCTCTGATTTCTTTTGCAAGTATTTCATTATTTTAAAATATATACGACATTATTCTTATATCAGTTATTTAGGCCCTAATCTACAAATCATTGCTTCCAAATTACAATTATCAGAAAGTATGGTAAGTTTTATAAATAAGTTCTTTTTTCTGCAAGTAATGCATATGTATAAAACAAATAAACTCAGCATCTTAAGCAACCTTTTATTATTAGGCAGGTGTCACGATTTTAGCAATGGGAAATGGTAGCCCTGATTTATTCAGTACATTCAGGTACATTTACACCATCTATAATTAAAATAGGAATACAAGATTTTTAAACTTTTATCATAGCGCAATGGATTCTGATTCTGGCTCGTTGGCTATTGGAGAATTAATTGGCGCGGCGTTTTTTATTGTTGCGATTGTTTCAGGGAGCATGAGCATTATTCAACCGTTCAAATCGGAAAAGATTACGTTCACTAGGGACGCCACTTTTTTAACAGGGGCGATTATGATCATCACATGGATCGTCTATCATCAACGAATCTGTTGGTATCATAGTCTACTCTTAATTGGTTATTATCTTTTGTATGTTTCTACGGTCGTGTATACATCGTATCAGCCCAAGCTAACTCCTGTTATTGTGAATGAACCCAAAGGCATTAGAGGACGCCATGGAGAAGAGGCATCGTTACCCGATGAATCAACCCATTTATTACACAAGAAGCCACAAAAGCGAAAGTCGATACCACCACCTAAATTATCTATACCCTCTTCTGGATTCTCATTTAGATCCAATCTATCAGATTCATCTTTGGGGCGTGTCATCTGTCCTGTATCTCCTTTCTATTCTCCAAGGAATTCTACCTATTTTGAGATACCCAGATCGGCTAGTACGGCTGGTTCCATTTCTTCAAAAAGCTATAAACGACCCATGACACCACGTGTTGGTATTAGAACTTCACTGTTTGGTGCTATAGAGGTACTATATCATTAAAAATAGAGTCTATCATGGATCCAATTTTACTTATTTACTTGTATATATATATAAACATTTATACTTGTCTGTATAGTTTCAACAACAAATCAAAACCCTAAGTCGTGAAAATAGTACAAAAAGTGTAGTTGCAACTCCTATCAAACGACAACGACAATCATCGATGCCACCTCCCACCTGGCGCAACATGCAACGTACGCCATCGAGCGATACACGACCCGATTATAGACCACGTTCATCTACCCTCTCTGATCATCAAGCAGCAGCAACAAAAATAATAGACAAATCAGCATCAAATAATAGTAATGATCATCATCAAAAACAAGATTACTTTGCATATCTTGCAGTACCAAATAACAACGAGTTGACGATACCTGAAATAAGAGTAGCCCCTACCTCCGAAGAAGAAGAAGGCACCGAGGAAAACGCTGGTAGATCATCAAGGAGTCATACATACGCTAGTCTGGCACCGCCCAATTCAGAACACGATCTGTTTTTAAGTGCAAGGCAAAGTTTTGAGATAAGCCCATCCAACTCTATGCATTCATTACCATGGTCACACGTACCATCGCCACATGAAGAAGACGCCAAAAAAGCAGATGCACCTTTAATACAATTCCTATTCCCTACTCTCTTTGATTGGAATGAAAAAACCATATTTTCAAAGCTGAGCTCAGTCATCGCAGCACCACTTGTATTTATATTTACCATCACGTTACCCGTTGCAGATATTATGTATGGAGTAGAGGAAAAGGAACAGCAGGAAGAGATTGTTGCTGTGAGCAACAATAACGATGTGGAAGACGACGAGGAGGAGGAATTGACGGTGATTGAACAGGACGTGAAGCAAGTATGGAATCAGCCTTTATTTGTTTTGCAATCCTTCATCAGTCCATTATTTATTTTTACGGTGCTTATTGAAAGCGATGTATTACCAAGGTTGTGGGGATATGGCATTGCTGTTATGACAGCGATTATATTGTGTATATTGGCTAAGAAGAGAACGTGTCGTGAGTATGCTCCAGAGTGGTTTTGGATGGTTTCGTTCTTGGGCTTTTTTGTTGCTTTGAATTGGATATTTTTACTGGCCAATCAGGTAGTTGGGTTGTTACAGGCGTTGGGCATTCTGTTTGGTATTAGTGATGCCATTATGGGGTTGACTGTTTTTGCATTGGTAAGTCAGTGTATATACGTGTGGTCAGTGAATTCAATCATGAAATACGTTTGTTAGGGTAATAGCATTGGCGATTTTGTTGCGAATACAGCTATAGCAGGAGTAAGTGATATCTGTTCTCTATTTCGATACGACTTGCTCATTTTCATTATTGTTAAATAGATGGGATTTCCTACAATGGCTATCTCTGCTTGTTATGCTGGTCCATTACTAAGTAAGTTATCATTATAGTTGCTTTACATGAAGAATAATAATAATAATAACGAAATTAAAATAAAAAAGACATGGTACTTGGAGTTGGTATTTCATCATTTTACCAAACATGGCAAAAGGGAGAAGCTTATGCACTAGAAATTGCACCTACGATTATCATCTCTTCCGTTGGATTGATTATAGTGCTTTCAAGTACACTGATTGTGGTCAATCTCAACGATTATCACATGACCAAGCATCTTGGTTACTGGATGGTTGCTGTTTATCTTTCTTGTCTTTTTATTAATCTTATATTGGAGTTTTTCTTTCTATAATAGAAAAAGCTCTTTCCTATTATTAATATGAATGAAAATAAAAAGTTCCTTTTTTCTATATTTGAATTGAAAATAACCAAAAAAGGAAAAGTCTCACAGCGGAAATTCGTAAAGTCACGTGTGTATCCAATAGAAAAAAATAATAATCCACCCTGTCCTTGCATCGCCCTTTATTTTTTACTTATTGACAATTGTCTCTTTTATTATTCTCTTTTATTCTTAAAAAGTTAGTTTTTTTTTCTTTTTCTTTTATTTATTAAAAAAGGAAAAAAAAAAAAAAAGGAAAGAAATAAGACGCTTTGATATTTTGAATCTCTCCATGGATTCACAATGGTAAGCAATTGAACTTTATTTTTAAAATATTTTATTTAAAAAATAAAATATAGTTCCACCACTTCATCAAAGGGTCCTCGTAATTATAAATGTATTTATGACCCAGAGTTAGATTCACAAAAGAAGAGTTCACAACCCATCTTTCAATACAAGGACGAAGATGTAAGCCTATTCTTCATATTCACTTTATTATTGTTCTTGCTTATTCACTTGTTTATCAAATAGCCTACGAAATCACCTCCTCGAGATCCTCGTAATAAGGCACTTTATCAAACTGCTTTCTTAAAAGGTCGTTTTACACTGCAGACACAGCTCTCACATGTGGAATATGAGGTAAAAATGGAAACAATTCTATTGATTTTATGGATAGAGAAACTCACACCCTTTTTGTAATAGTTCGATAACCATTCTGTTGGTCCTAAACCACCAAACACTGTTCTCGTTTCACGACTCTCGCCACTAATGACAGAGGTACACATTACTACCTTCTTTTCGGTATATGGCCAAGTCAGTCATGTTGACATTGAAAAATGTCCTACCACTGGTGGATCCATGGGCATTGCACATGTCGAGTTTACATCGGATTTTGAACGGGATGCCCATACAGCAGCTTGTCTGGCCGTGGAAAAGGGAAATGGAAGGAAAATGGGTACTGCAGAATGTGTAAAAGTGTGCTTTGATCCTAATGGTAACTAAAAAAAAAAAAGAATGAAGGTGTTTTTATTGTTTATTTATTTCTCTCTTTTTTTTTTTTTTTTTTTTTTTTTTTTTTAAAAAAAAAAGGTGACAAGTTAAAAGATGCTATTGCTGACTTTAATCGACCCTCAAGCCCTCCACCAGCACCAGCACCACTCCCTACATCATCATCCTCAGATCCAAAACGATTACGGAGATCAGCTACGCCCACCACACCGTCAAGGCCCCGCCACTATCACCGTTATGACGATTATAGACACCATCACCACCACCCGCATGAAGACGGAGAGGTCAATGATGATGACCCAAGATATGGAAGATACCCTCCACCACCTCCACCAATGCGTTCACGCTATCGCTACGAAGACGACTATCGTTATGATAGAAGATACGACCGATCCTATCGTTACTCTTCTCCACCTCCACCACCTATAAGACAAGATAAGCATTATCGCTATGATGATTATCGTCGTCCTTCGTCTCGTTGGAGTCCATCTCGTAGGGTGGACTCTGATTATAGTAGAAGTCGTAGTAGAAGTAGAGATGATTATAGAAGAAAGCCGGTAGATTTATATAATGGAAGATCTCCTCATGTCAGTCATTCTCCTATCCGGAATCCACGTCCTTCTTTGGTTATTTCAAAAAAGTGTTTACCGTTTATAAGAGGAGCTTTGGAGGAACTGGAAAAGATGTTTTTTTATTATAATTGCCTTGATGTAAGCTTTTTTTTTTTTTTTTTAAAAAAAAAAAGGAGATAAAAAGAGGGAGGAGGATAGATAACAACATGTATTGATTTCATTTCTCCTTTGTTTAGGTTTACCATGATGAAGAAGATTGGCTTATTCTATTTGACTCTGTCACCATTGCAAAGCGTGCACTGGCAGCCACAACCGATCAACATTTAATGGGTTATAAACTTGTCATGACTTTACGCTATCCTCCTCTAGAAAAAGAAGAACAGGATTATGCTGAACAACAGCAGAAACAGGAATCCGAAGAAATAGACGATAAAATGGTTATAGAAGAGGAAGGACAGGAACAAGTAAAGCAAGAGTTAATAACACAGAGTATCAAGGCGGAAGAGGAGAAGGAAGAGGGAGAACATGATGATGAAAAGGAAGAGGGTGAAGTGAATGGCAAGGTAGTAACAGCTGATGCCATGGTCAAACAAGAAGTAAACAAACAAGACGAAAAAGAACAGGATGAGAAATGTACATCATCGCCACAACAAGTATTATATGAGCAATTGGTACAGGTGTTTTTGAAGGATCTAAAAAACAGAGTAGCGGGTCCTGCCATTCACGATTTTTATACGTCACGAAGAAAACAGCATTTACAACAACAAAATGCAATGAAATCTTCAACCTCCATCATTGTCAACAAGGAAAACGAGGAAGAAGAAAAGGAGATTTCACAGCAGCAAAAAATCATTGAATCCATCATACCTTCACTTCCAAAGTTACCTAGCTTTAAAAAGAAGAAATCAGCAGTATTACATCGTAAAAGAGAAGAGAAAAAGACATATGCAATACCATCAGGTCACCAGAATCTATTACCGTCCTCATCAGAATCAGAGCATGCATCGGAACAAGAGTCATCATCAGAATCGGAAGAAGGCGAGTACCACTCGGGTGCTGATTCCGTCATTGAGGATGACGATGAGGTCGATCTAAAACGAAATCAAAACGAACACATAGAAAATAGCCACAAAAAATCCACCCATGAGGAACAGGTGGTGGAGAAAAAAATACTACCACCCAAGCCAAGGCGACTTCGTGATTATCTTAGTGATGCCGAAAGCGAAGAGGACGAACATGACGCCTTTTTGAAACAGTTACATATACAAGAGAAGCAAGGATTGGATCAAGGAAATAACAACCATGACCTAGAGGATGAGGATGATGATTTTGTAGAGAGTGATTATTATGATGCCATTACACCTAAGGCGCAATTGAAACGCAAACGAAAGCTAAAGAAATCCCAAAAATCACAGAAACGATCAAAGAAACGCAGTGATGATGATGTGAGCGATGTTGATAGGAAAAAGAAGGTGGTGCGTAATAAAAAGAAGGGATTGCCCGTGATGCCTGGACGCGTGACAGAGATTTTTGAAGAGACCATTACAGGAGGTAGTAGCAGCGAAGCCGAAAACTACCCATCTTATAAACAGCAACAGCAGGGTATCAATGGCTATGATGATGTGCGATTTAGCAAAATGGGAATGGATGATGATGATGAGGAAGAAGAAGAAGAAGAGGAAGGAGAAGAGGTAGTGGTGGAAGAAGTAGATCAAGAAAAGCTGGAACAGTCACTCTTACTGTCAACGGATAGTTCAGATGATGAATTATTAGGGGAGGTAGATGACGTCGCATCGGGTGAACCCGAAAGTCCCGAATTCAACCCATTTTATCAATCACAAGATGTAGAGGATTATCGCTTTTTACGAGCAGCTGTTTTGGAAAAGGTGGAAGAGCGTGATCAAGGACCTGTTACAGATACTAGAAAGGGAGGAAGTGCACGTGCCGAAGCGGTGAGACCTATACCAGATGCTGTCAAGGCAACGTACCTACCGCGTAATCGAGCTGTGATTGATCTACAGGTAGATGCAAGTCGCATCTCTTCCAGAGCAACGCGTGTCAATAATAGACGTTTGGTGGTTGGCATGGAGATGCAAAAAAAGACGATTGATTCGGACATTCTAAAGTTTAACCAGTTACGAAGTCGAAAGAAACAACTCAAGTTTGCAAAATCACCCATTCACGATTGGGGTCTCTATGCTGAGGAACATATCGATGTGAATGACATGGTGATTGAGTATGTTGGTGAAATGATTAGGCAACAGGTGGCGGAGGAACGCGAAAAGAAATATGAGCGATGTGGCATTGGTAGTAGTTATCTATTTCGTGTTGATGATGATACGGTCATTGATGCAACAAAGATGGGAAATGTCGCTCGCTTTATCAACCATTGCTGTGCAGTAAGTTTATTCCTTATGTCTATTTATAGATGGTATGTATTCATTATTTTTTTTTTTTTTTTTTTTTTTTTTTTTTTTTTTTTTTTTTTTTAGCCAAATTGCAGCGCAAAAATTATTACAGTGGATAAACAAAAGAAGATTGTCATTTACGCAAATCGAGATATTGAGCCTGGTGAGGAAATCACATACGATTATAAATTCCCTATCGAGGCTGATAAGATACCCTGTTTGTGTGGTAGTAAATTCTGTAAGGGAACGTAAGTATCGTTATATCCACAATGAGTCATTCATACACTTACATTTCTTCTTTAATAGACTTAATTAAGCAAGATATAAATAAAGAAAAGACACGTCATGCATTATATCACTATATAGTTATCATACTCCATTTTAGTTGGTCACTTCAAAAAGAAAAAGTAAAAATAAAAACTACCACCCAGATGAAAACACAAAATAAGCAGTATTTTCCTTGTACTTTTAATTCCACAAAATAGACACTATTTTAAATCCAATAATAATAATAATAATAATAATAATAATAATAGCAATAAAAAACAGTTTTTTTTTTTTTTTTTTAACTTGTTAAAAAACAGTTTTTTTTTTTTTTTTTTAACTTGAAAAAGAGAAGCATATGGAAGATCAGGCATGGCTGATAAGTTGTTGGCGTTCACCTTTAAGCCCGAGTAGATAATCAATAGTCACAAAATAGAATATATCAAAATAAAATAGTTGAAATAAAAACAAGTACGCGTTTTCAAGTCCTTTTTTTTTATTTCAAGTCATGAATCCCGACCTCTTTGATGCCTTTGCAAAGATATTTGCCATTTCTAAAACGGTTCAACCTTGCGAGATATTGGATAATTTTATAAAAGAGTTATCAAGGTATCTATTCATAATAGAAACACACTTTCTGTTGTTATTCTACTAAAATACACACACAATAGTACATCTTGTGAAGCAAATACATGGCGTCTTATTCAAACTCTATTACAGCAAGTATATCTTTTTGCTTTATGGTCTTATTATTTAGCATTAAATGTATAATATATAAATAGGTCAACAAAAAATAATTCACCATTGACTCAATTAGCAGTAAATATATGATTTGCTTTTTTTACTTCTCATCTTGTTTTATTAAACTCATCCTGCTTAGAAATTAAAAGACTGGATTTCCAAGACCTCAGTAGAAGAAGGCGACATCTCTGAACAAGACGAATACGAATTAGAACAACAAGTGAATTCGATTGTTGAACCCTTTGCCAAAAGACGACGCCTAAGCTATGAAGCGCACCTATCAGAGCCCACCTGTCGTCAACAATATCTCAAAATACGTATAAATGATCTAAGACCCATGTCTGATTTATCAGATGAATACTCGGTATTAAATTACATTGTAAATGAATATATCAATAGAAATAAGGCAATATTAGGTAAATATCTCTATATCTTACATATTACATATATACTGAGTTTGTTGTAGATGATGCACCATTATCACCTTCTATGGAAATGGAAAGAAAGTCATGGCGTGAATGTGTTTGTCAAATAATGAACAATGTAATTGCGAAATAGAGAGAGAGAGAGAGAGAGAAGGTTGAATAACACATCCTATTTATAAATAGGAAACATTAGGAACTTATGGGAGATTGTTATATTATGCACTAAGCGGAAATACAAAGGACTTTTTACACCAATGCAAAACATGGGAAGATGTCATTTGGATATATTACAACAGTCAAGTAGAGGAGTGCATCACGTCATCATCAGTAAAAGATATCTTTATACCCGATCAGATTGCCTCACTTGCATTATCAAAAGAGAGCAACAATGATACGATTCGATTCTACCATCAAATACAAATGGCTATTCTCAATAATAAAATAGTACCAAAGTTGGATGATTTATACAATGGATGGATCAATCAACAGGAAGGTGGTTTATATTTGAGGTAAACAAAAAGAGAATTTGATATTTGTAAAAACAAAGCAAAACCTAATGTTGCCTATTTTAGTAATGATCCAAAGGAACAAGAACAACGACTATTATTTATTGCAACATGGATTGTATTTGGATTAAATTATTTGGGCTGGGAAGAAAATACAAGTATGATTGGTCTTTTATCTGCTTTTATCGAATTGAATAGTCGAGATGAGTCATTTCGAGTGAGTTGTTTGCTGCTGTGATAGAGATGTGTTAAAACTAACTTGATTATGACGTATATAAAGCCTTTGGTTATTACAACTTATTGTTCATGGTTACCATCAAAGAACGCTCAAATTGAATTATATTCATCCTTTTTACAAAGTAAATCTTATATAAACACACACAAAGAGAGAGAGCATATATACTAACAAGAGTGATATCGTCATTAGATCTAGACGATGATGTTGATTTAGACGAACTCAATGTGATTGTTAGAATGGCCGAGAAGTATGGGCTAGACATGGATGCAATATTACTAGAAACCCATGAACATACGTCTCAACAGGCCCTCAACAAGGTAATAAAAGAAAGACACATGGAAAATACACACAATACAATAACATTTGGGTTTTTTGTATAGTGTCCACCTCAAAAGGAAACCCTATTTAAATTAGATTACATCACAAAAGCAAATCAAGACGAACAACATTTACTGACATCGTTAAAGTGGTTGCGTCTTAAACCAGCACTTGGATTAGAGCAAAGAGGGAATGAGTTGATACGCTACTTTTTATCATTGGGAAGGATTGTAGTGGTGGAGCAGATCATTCAACTGCTGGACAATCAGGAGGAGAGTGTGTCTTATAATGAGACTGTTTCTCATATTGGATTGATAAAAGTGTTGAGGATGGTAGAGAAGTGGAACAGAGTGATGGAGAGTAAACCAAGTGATATTAGGTATAGAATAGAGTCTATTTGTTCTAAAAAAAAAAAAGAAAAGAAAAAAAAATTAAACCTTCTTTATCTGTAGTAATACAAGTAATGTTGACTTGTATAAATGGAAAGAGGAGATTATTGTAAGTAAACAAAGCTTTTGTTTGTTTGTTTGTTTTTTTTAAAAAAAAAAAAGAAAAAAGCGAATTCATTGTCTGTTTTTAGGAACTGGAAAGTACATTGAGCAAACAACTAAAGTATATTCTAGACGGTGGCTGGCTCGATCAAGGTAATATATATATATTTATAAAAATAGGCGATGAGAATGACTAAATTAGTCCATGAATAGATTCCCCGGATTCTGATGTGATCCCAAACCAACATCTACGCCAATTGTATGTGCCTGACTTGGTAATTAGCTTACACAAAGTTCTCTACAATCACAGTTCTATCCTATTAAGCCCGTAAGTACTTTTTAACTTGCTATATTTATACCAAATGAAATGTGTCATAATCAAACTATCCAATTATAGAAACCATGAGGCAAATCAATTGACAACTTTTATTACTTGTGAGAGGGAATCATTGATGATGGATATTATGGCTGCTAATCGAATGGGCGATGTCTTGGATGAGCTTAGAAAATCTTAAAAAAACAGACTTAATTGTAGTAAAATGTAAATAACAATAGTAAAACAAAAAAAAAAAAGAAAAAAGAAAGGAAAGGAGGCTTGTTGTTTTGGTATCATGATGATTATGAAAAAGGAAGAATAGTTTGTGTTTTTTATATATAATATATAAATGATAATAATAATAATAGTGGTAGTAATGATGATAACAACAATAAATACATAAGTAGAGAATCTAGATTTATAATAAGGCGAGTGTGTGTATGTTATTAAAACTTATAATTCATCTCGTCTTCAGAACTCTACATATATACATATATATTCAATATTATAGATTAATGAAATGTTTATATAAATGTTTATGATTTTTATATATGTTTATAAGGTTTTTTAAAATAGTGTATAGTTTATACATTAAATATGTTATATACTCTATTGTACTTACATCGTCATCAGGTCTATATGCAATTGTTATTATATAAAGACGTGGAAGAAGATTAGATTTGTTGTACTAAAAAGACTATTTTTGCTTTTATAGTAACTTACACTTCTCCCAAAATGAGTTGTAATTCTCGTGCTCTTTCTTTCAATTGTTGTTTTGAATCTAATAGCTGTCTTAGATGTTCTACAGCTAAATATATGTAATAATGAATAACTACAACAAAAAGGAGGCTTTTTTTTTTTTTTTTTTTTTTTACACTTTAATTTTATTTTTAAAGTTTTTTTTTTTTTTTTTTTTTTTACACTTGTGCAATATTAATGATTCACTCTTATTTCCACCGCTCAACGTAGGTACAATCTCCACCAATTTATCAAATCCAATACGAATATTCGCTCTTCTCTTCTGTTCTGATGCAATATGATTCAATTTTTTCTGTTCATCAGATAAGAGTTCTTGTGGTGGCTTTTTGGTCTTTTTCTTTTTGGTTGTACTGTTACTGGATTCTTCTGTTGTCCTTATTGATTTGTTGCTATAGTAACCATCGTAATAGACTTCATGATTTTGGCTGTTACTCTGTTGATTGTTTCCATTGATTTGAAAGGGAGAAGATAATAGAATAGGTACAGGGTTACTATTATTATTAAGATTACTATTGGCTTTATTTTTATATATTTATGTTAATGATACTATTAATAACTAATAGCAATATATTTTTATATTTATATTTACTTGTTGTTTCCTCATTCACCTCATCCAGAAAGGAATGAAGTTGCTGTTGTTCTGCCATGGAAAAGAGGGTGTCATTGTGTTCGGATTCTACATTAAAGAGTCAGCTATTGGGATCTCTAGGTTATGCAGTTTGATACTCACTTATTGGGTGCATTGCTGCAATGTAACAATATGTAAAGCCAAAAAAAAAAAGAGAGAGAAAGTGGAAAGGGCTTATTTTTATACTCGACAGAGAGAACGAAAAAGTCTTTCTTATATTTTATAGTTGATTCTCCGGTTGCTTTTTCTTACGATTTCCCACCATAGACATCAGGTTTATTATTAATAATAATCTATTATATATTTAGACTTGCTGTATATACATAATTAACATCTAATAGATGTAGATCATATCTGCTACTATTATTAATGCTACCCAAAGAGTGGGATGTCTCACTCTCTTTTGTTTTTTTTTTGTCTACATGTCTCTCTATCTTTTTTATTATCTAAAATAGGTGATTCATCGCTTTCTTTTCCTTTTTCATCTTATCTTTATGTCTGTACAACGATATAACATGCATATTCTTTCTCTTTTTTGATCGAGATGTGTCTACCAAGAAAAGCTTATATTTATATAGGTTTTTTTAAGTATACATGTAAAAAAAAAGAAAAAAAGAAAAAAGAAGGGGTTATTTATTCATGATTATTATTATTATTATTATTATTATATTACTATTACTACTATTATTGAATTATATATTATGGTTGATCTTATTACTATTACTAAAGGAAGGTGTATGTGTGTGTGTGTGTGTGTGTGTGTGTTTTTTTTTTTTTTTTTTTTTTTTTTTTTTACAAAAATCTTGCAAATGAATGTTTGTTTTCATTAAGCTTTTTTTTTTTTTTTTTTTTTTTTTTTTTGCTTTAAACAGTATTATTACTTGATTCGACATTTCTAGGTTCCAGGAACAAACTCTTCTCGTACAATTTCTCCACATCATGATCTGTATCCAAATGCATCTGAATAAAATCCTGCAATTCCTGAATAGATCTAAAGTTGAACTGGAAAGATTGAAACTGTTTTAATTCTCGAATCACTTCAGCTGCCTTGTTGCGCTTTGCGAAATTAATCAGATTCTTGGTCTTTCTTAGGCAATCGGGATTACCATCTTCAATAAAGGTTAGATCTTGGAGGTAGATGCCTAAAAAGGGGATGCATGGTGGGTTGACAGAATGGATAATCTCACGGTATTCCGTGAAGTTGCGATTGGCGCCCATGAGTTTACGGATTTGGGAGAGTATTTGAAGGGTGTTTTTGTTTGTCATCTACATTCATATGCATCAAGGTTAGTATAGCAATGATATTCTCTCTCCCGGTTTTATACTTTACCATCCATGTCTTTTTTAAACGACCAATAGCACTGTTATCAAATGCAGAGAGGATGGCCATACAGGTATTATAATTATTATGATTACGACAATACTACATATATATATATATATTAGCATGGTCAGCGCATCTTTTTTTTTTTTTTTTGTTTTTCTTTCATCCAAAACTTACATCGGCAACATGCACCCAAAACTTAATCACTGCTGCCCTCCTCTTTGCCTCATCATGTGCCAAAATACTATCTGTAACCCAAGATGTCAATCGATTACAGTAATGAATCGAAGCCTTTATATTCTTTGCAATTCCATTCACATCATGATCAGACCAGGCCTTCCCCAGCAATTCAATCGGTCTTATACTACTGTACAGTTTAAAATCCATAATACTCAGCTGACGTGCCATCTCCAAGGGTTCAATTTCATGCAACTGCTGAATATTGGTGATGTTCTTGGGATAGATGGGCTCGGGACCCGAGAATTTGTTTGGGACAATTTTCTTTATTGAGCCACTGGATTCAATGCGCTTCTTAATAAGTCGATCTAATTGATTGGCAGCAAATTCAAAGGTGTCACGAATGATTCCATTTGTAAACTGCTCAAAACGTGCCAGGAGTGGGAAATCTTCGTCAATATAATAGTTTTCTAACCAATTCTTCATAATAGTCTTTTTTTTTTTTTTTTTTTTTTATCTGTATAAGTTACATTCTCTATCCGTTTAATCCCTCCCACTCCCTTCAAAACAAACCTTAATCTAATGAGCTTTTGTTTCCGTTCAGTCCAAACTTCCAATTCATCCGGTGTCACGCCCTTTGGTGGTTTTACGTTATATCGTGTCTCTAATAACGTAATAAATTCTTTTGTTGTACAAAAGGATCTATAAGTCAACAAGAAGGTTGCAATAAAGCTCGTATCTAAAATATTTCCCCAAAAAAAGTATTTGATAATTGGATTAGTTCATCTTTTTGGAATCCACCAGCTTCTTTTTTTTACCTAATACATCGTGTGCCGTTAATCTTTCAACAAGCGCAGATAGAGTACCACCCTTTACATTATTATCCGCCGTAAATTCAATGGTATCTGGATCATACTCGAGCACAATACCAGAATCTGCATTCTTATCCATACTTGGGTGTCTTGAATGCAAACTAGTAAATTCGGTGGCCGTCGTTGTATACATGGATTCTCGGGCACGTCGAATGCGTGAACTGGCTGCGCGGTCAGCAACTGATTTTCTTCGTGTTTGGAGCATCTCCAATTTTTTGGATTTTTTATCATGACTATCATTACTGCTATTACTTCTTTTGTTTGGTTCTGCCTTGTTTTCTTGTTCATCGCCATTCTTCTTTTCTTCCTCTTCCTCCATTTCTTCCTCATCGTCCATCTCCTCGGGTTCATGAAAGGTGGGATCGTTCAAGACGGTCAATGCCTCCCCTCCTCCTTTACTTAAACTCTGCATACGCTCCTCCACCATGTGCATGATGTGTTGTTCAATATCCTCCACCGCATTCTCCACACCCAGGATCGCCTGCTCCACCGCATGAATGGACGAGGAGGGCGGTATCTTTTTGATACTTCCCCGGTCATGCATGGTCAGGTTCTGTATCGCACTAAACAATCGCCCAATCGCGGTGTAGAGGCCCTGGCGACTGACCTTGTACTTTGAAAAGATACTTGATGCATCGCTCATGTTGATATCATCCAGGAGCAGGATATATTGACTAATATAGCCCGAGAAGCCCTTGAAGAGGTGCACAATACGATCACCGGATCCGGGATCAAAGAGGATATCGGCCAGACAGATGGATAGCTCCTCTGTGGAGGTGTAGATTTGATTGGTATGTGTCTGTAAACTAATCACTAGATCGGCATTCAATGGGTGCTTCTTTAATCCTCCAGCCTCTATCATCTCGTCGTCCTGTACAATAAACTTGAGGGACATCTGATTGACCATGACCTTGCGCTGCTGACAGAGTGTCACAAAATTGCGCACCGCCGCAAGCACATCCTTTGCATCCTTTGTCATCTTCTGAATCGAATTGTCCGTCTCCAGTTTGGTGGAGAGGATTAGTTTGGAGAGACACGCCATCACGGATCGACGTGGTTCGCGAAAGACGGGATCGGTGAGGCTGTCCTTTTCCAAGGATCGGGATGAATAGAGCATGAGACGCACGGTCTCCACCACCACCTGAATCCTCTTGGCGAGATGAGTGCGATGCGGCAGGGCGTTCAATAGGTCATGGATGGCTCTGGCGATATCGTTGCCAATGTGGCCCCATGATGTGAGCTCGTTTTCGTCGTTTTCGGTGGGGATAGAGGGTATGTCTTGGGTGGGTATGTGCTTTTGTGGATGGGGTATCATTAAATCTTCATCATCATTTCCTTCTTCATCATGTTCTTCGTTTACTTTCTAAAAAAAAAAAATAGAGATGACACTTTAGTACCGCTGGATAGGCCATCTTTTGCTGCTTTACCAGTTGACCAGTATTTTCATCAATCTCATCATAATCCCAAGTTGTTTCTTGTGTAATTAAATTGCAATAATAAGTTCTACCTTGCGGTGTTTTTCTTTCAACCCATTTTTCCATAAGCTACTTGTTGAATACATAAATTAAAAAAAAGAGGACTTTTTGTCTTGAATATATATTACTTTGTCTGGTTCTGTATCTGAATTTAAAGTACTTGAGCTGGATATACGTTGTAAAGTGGGTAGCGGCTCAACGTAATTGCTAGGAAACCAACCTCTTTTACCATTGCACCTTTTGAACAAAAATAGGAAATGAGTTAAAAATAAGGGGTTGAAAATACATATACATATATATAAACTCTACCAGCCATCCCACCAACCGGATTCTAATTTAGCAAGTACATCAATGTAGTCACCTTTATTAAAGTTTAAAGAGAAGGGTTCTTCTACATGAAAAGCATATATTGCCTTTACACGACCTATTATTTTAGGTGTCATATTTATCATATATATAAAGAAGAAGAGTGAGAGAGGGGGAAAAAAAGGAAAAATGAGCCTAAAAGAACACACGTACACACACACTCTTTCTCAATGTTACACGATTGATGGATATCGAAAATAGTAAGCAATCTGATAATAAAAAAAAAATACTCTTTTTATTATATTTATTAATCTATTAGATATTAATACTGTCATATGATATGTCTATCATAATAGGCTTGATTATTACAATGCTTTTATTACTTTTGCTTATCCTCTTTTTTGTTATGCTATCAAGATTCCCGAGCTAGTCTTTATTTAATATAAAAAAGATGGTGTAACCTCTGACAACTGTTTTTCTTCCTTTTCTGTTGTGTTTAAAAAAAAAAAGGATAGAAAACGCACTTATTTTTATACAATTGCAATAAGCAAAAGAGATCTCTCTTATGACTTTGTGTTTGTTAGGGTGAAATTATAATTACAATCAAGCTTACTTATCAGATAGGATTAATTGTTAGTAGATCAACCAATAAAGGCACAAGTTGAACTTTTTAAATAACAATAATCATATTAACATTATTCACTTATTAAAAAGAAGGCACTTCTTTATCATTCCTTAAAGTAGATGCTCCATCTATCTCTCTTTATAAACAATATTCAATATTGTCCTTTCCGTTGGTTTTTATTCATTTTTCGAGTTTAAAAATAGAGAAATGTCGATATCACCGAAAAGCCATTTTGTTTTTAGAAATTGAAATCGTGATCTGTATGCAGAATTCATTTTTTTTTTTATAGAACTAGCCAAACCTAATCCATAAACCATCACTGCTACTATTTAATTATCTATATTTACCTTTTTATTTTGAACACGTATATAAGTAGCCGATTCCATTTCATACATTGGTATATAGAATAACATCGTCTATGCTTTATAGCTAGCAATGGTAAAAGTGAGAGATAAAAGAGAACAAATGGCAATCAAAACAGCGAATATCCTCAAATATTAAGTGCTATTTGTTTCGAGATTAAAAAGCGAAAATAAGGAAACAAAAGGCTATGTAGGCTCTTTATAAAGAAAAGGCTAGAAACGTAATAGACTATATAAAGATTGTATATGTAGGACAATACTACCATTGTAATTTATTTAGAATACAAGAAACTTTTATTTTTCAATTGGTATCTCGACTTGGAGAGTAAAGGTTGTGATCCCGTTGAAATTGCTGACATTTGGAAATAGACAAGTCTGAAAATAGATAAGGCTGAAAAAAAAACAGCAAGACCTTCTATAATAATTAGGTAACACTGCATCTTTTTATTTAAGTAAAATCCTGTAATCTTTCCTAAACTTGATATGATTTGACCTTATACAAGTAAAGCTTTTTTGCTAATGTTATTGTCATAGTGGTTGGGATTATCTGGGTCTAATATATTCAATCACATGATGTGTACTCCTACCCTCTCTCGAATGAATGTCATTTGGTACGAATTACCTGACTTACTTGTATTCACTTTCTCAATCAGTTTATCTCGGTAAAACGAATAAGTAATGGTATATAAAGTATATTTATTCAAGTGTACATTCTATTTTAGATGAAAATCATCTTTATACCTTATAAATTATATCTTGTCATTTCATCAAAAGGGGTGGTTTTGAATAAATACATGTTTTATCCTTCACACGAATCCAAATGGAATGGTGTTTGGATATCTTTTTTTACATTCACAATACTTTTAAATAATGTCAGTTTAACGATTGAAACTGATAGTTTAATATCTACTTTATCATTAAATATATTATGCACTTTTATTTTAACTATTTACAACTATCATTCCATTCTTATGTTCTTTCCAAAATACTAAGAAGAAGAGAATGTTAGTAATCCTAAAAAAAAAAAAGAAAAGTAATAAAACTTACCACTTTTCAGATTGACGTAAAGCAGGATAATAAAGCGACCAAGTAAAAGAAGTATTTAAAAAGCTAGATGGATTTACACAGTTTGTTCCTTCATAATTGAAATTGTATTCCTCACATTTGTCAGCCAATATAACCTATTTGTTATTATGGATGAGAGAACGTCTTTAATATTACAAAAGATGGGTTTCTACTTACCGCGTGAGGGAGTGGGTACAACTGAAGTGCATGATCAAATGCCCAATCTGTCGGACTCACATTCAATGAAAAGGGTGACAAATGTCCTTGATCCATAATAGTACGTACAAGCTATATACAATGAACAATATATCAATACGTGAATATCCTTCTATATATCTCTTTATAAAAACACACACCTCCTTTGTAGGTCTCTGTATACCCTCCTCATTCAACGGTAAAATCGCATTTCTCAGCAACCGACCCAACAAATCCTCTCTATAAATTACAATATCCTGCGTACAATACCGAATTCGACACGGATTGGTTGTAAAATAACAATGCTTCACCTTCTGCTTTACCCTCTCCACCACCGGGCCCATAATGGGCCCCCTTGGTAGCGTATTCCCCATGGTGGTCGGATCATTGCTTCCCGGCACAAACACGAAATTGGAATGCTGTGCCAATTCACGGTACTCTGAGATGAGATCAGCCAAGGCAGAGAAGTTGTCCTTGTATTGGGTTAGGTCCGAGAAATTAAAGGGTGTGCTCTGAAAGTTGCCCATCAGGATAAAGGCGAGGGGTGGAATTTGGGCTTGACTGTAACCGGCAAAGATCTCGCGTAGGGCACGCATGACTTCGGGTTTGTCGAGGTAGACGTCGGAGAGGGTGATGAAGGTGATGTCTTTGTGCGATTCTTCTGCTGCTTTTAATTGTTGCTTTATGTATGGAATGAATATACATACCCTCATTTATTTGTGATATTATTATTATTATTATTATTTGATTTACCTCGTCTATAAGTGGTTTGGGTAATCCAGAAAAGTCGATGTGGCTAAAAATGGAACTATCATACTGTAATATTAATACAGAGAATCTATCTTTTTGATCTATTCATCCAAATCTTACTCTGTCATGCTACGTGGTTCAGGCGGAGGTAAACTGATTGTCTGTACATGAAATAGATGATCATCACCATAGACACCATCCACCAATACCAATGAACCATCCGTAAATAAGCCATTATCAAATGTCTATATAAATGTTTTTATATAAGCTGTCTTGCTTTTCTCTCTTTCATATGCATGATCTTCTTACGGCCTCATTTAAATTCAATTGAATATGCGAATCCTCATCTTCCAAAAAAAACTTTCCTTCCTCTAATTGTGTAAGCATACCAAACAAGATAAAACTGCCTCCATCATGACCAATCAATGCTCTGATAGGTTTGATCTGAATAGGCAAAGCGATTAAGAAGATGAATATATAAATAAATATAAAAGACTTACACTTAGAGAATCGGATGATGCTGAATCACCAAGTGAAGAAGATGTAAACATTTCATTTCTTAATAATCTTTGCTTAATCAAAAGATATCTTTCACGAAACATTTCTCCCTTTTTCTTGGGTGGCGCTAATAAAGAGGGTTTCTCCTTTGATCTATTTTGTATATAAAAAAAATACCAATGAGTTTCATATAGACATACACTTTTTTTTTTTTTTTTTTTACTTTTTTACAAGTAAAAGTTTTTCCTATGCTCGTCATATTTATATTGAGGCAAATCAAAAGCATCGATAACATGAAAATGTTGCTGGATATCAATAGGATCTTCACTAAGCGACATTTCCTGTAAAGAATCGTTAATCTCTTCATCCTCGACTCGTTGAAATGGTGTTGCCGAAATGGAAGCCGAGGTTTGCAACATGGTCACAACGTCTTTTAACCTATCGTCACTCACAATAACCGTAGTTTCATCTACAAAAAGAGAATAAGAAGAAGGCGAAGGAAAGAGGGGAACGTATCCTTTTTACCTTCATATCGTTTTCTATATGCCTTGATCAACTTTTCTAAATACTCGACGAGATTGGCTTCGTCTTGTAATAAAACTTCAAGATAATCACTCGCTGCCTTTTGAACATGAAGTCCATTGATTTTGGTAAATGAGTTGTAGATAGCCTTTCGTACTTTAAACTTTGAATGGAGTCCCATTTTCTAAAGAAGAGGCAATATATAAAAAAGACTTTTTTATATACTTTAGAAACTCAGAAATGCACGCGTTTGAACGCGATTTTTTTTTCAGGTCATAAAAGCACTGTCACCTTTTTTATTTTCTTTTTCCCTTTATTTTCTTTTTTTTTTCTCCTAAATTCAAAAAAAAAAAGTAAATTAAAATGACCACAACAAAAAGACATAATGAAGAGGTAAAAAAAAAAAAAAAAAAAAAGTATAAGCGCATCATAAAAGCAATTACGAAATAATAATAATAATAAATAAATCAGTTACAAGAATCACTTACCGCCATGTCGGAAGCACTTTTGAGTTTGAGTGCAGCTCTTTCTAATGGAGCAGCCAATGGACACTTACCAAAGAGAATAAAAGCATTCCATACATCAATGACCCAAAAAAGAACAGAAAGTAAAGCATCAACAAATGATATAGCACAAAACAAAGAACAGCAAGAAGCAAGTGACGAAGAGGAGGAAGAATCAATTGTTAAATCTGAATATATGAGCTCAGAAGACGAAGGAGAAGACGAATCTATTGCAAAGGCTGAATATATGAGCTCTGAAGATGAAGGTAGCAGTAGTGACAATGAACACAGTATCAAAGCTGAGCCTGCAACAGAAGAACACGATGAAGTCACCGCTGATACAGACACAGATGGTACCGATGAAGATGAACTTCACAGTGATAGCAGCAGTGATAGTAGTAGTAGCAATGATAGCAGTAGTTCAGATGATGATAGCTCAGATGAAGATGAATTGGATTCGGAATAATAATAAAAAAAAAAAAGAAAGGAATATATATTTATATCTATTTATTGAACTTGTAGTGTTTATTTCAAGATTTTGAGAAAAAATTACAAATTAATGAGAGAAAATAATAATTGTATAAATAAAGACAATTCACAGAGTAGAGAGCCAAATCATGTTGTCAATAACATGAATCAGAAGGAAGTTGACGATAAATGGGATCCATTTAGACGCTTGGGCATATCTTCTTGTGTTATTCTTCATTGAGTTGGATAATAAATTATCCCGCTTTAGTCCTCTCCCTTTTTAGTCAATTTTTTTGTCTCATTAAATATTCTCCTTTCTCATTTTCTTGAAAACAGCTGCGTTAATTTGATTCTTAAAAAACTTGTGTTTATTTCATTTTCAGTAATACTAATAAATAATAATAATAATAATAATAATAATAATAATAATAAAGCTGCATTTTGGGCTACAAAGAAAGTGAAAGAGGGAATGCTTTTCTTAAAATAATAATAATAATGAAAAATTAAAAATGCTCATATATAAAGAAATAAAATGTCTAGAAATAATAAAAATGCAAGTAAATAATAATAAGAGACCTATTTTTTTTAAATAGGATATGGTTGACTCCAATAATCTCTAACAGAAGCAGGTGGTAAACTTTGATGTCTCCAGTTACCATTGTTACCATTTGACAACAAAAGAGCCTCCTGATGATCAAAAGGCTGTTGAAGCATATGCTGTTCCTGGTGATGATGATGACTCAATGGATCAATCACAGGAAATCGAGCAATTTGGTCTAACCCCTGATCCACCGTAACGATATTCAACAACTCTTGGTGGAGGTCAGAGGCTAAGCCACGCACTGTGTGACGTAAGACACAGGAAGCTTGCATTCCCTCGGTAAAGTCACTACACTGGGTCCAGTTACCGTTCTCATCTTCCATAAAGAAGATGGGAGGTTCGAGGAGGTCGATATCGATCTGGGCAGAGATACCGTCCGAGAGGATGCTGAGTTCGAGACAGGAAATACTATCAAAGGAGATGACCATCTTGAAGTGATAGTTACTGTCTTGGATGTGCCAGCTAAAGTTACGTTCGTTGGCGAGTCGGTAATAGCACATGAGGTCTTGATGGTTGATTTTCATTCGATGCCAAGAACCGACAGTGACGGCGGTGGCTGTAATTGTACCGAGGAAGGCGTTATTTGTGGTGGAGGTGGTGGAGGTGGTGGTGGACATGTGTGGTGGTATTTGCAAGGGCTCACTTTCTATATATATATATTATATAGATAGATAGGTAGATAGCGATTAAATTAGATAACTTTAACTATAAATCTATATATAAATATATTTTTTCATTTACCCATTCTTCGGGGCACAATGAAGGGTTGAGATTGATGCTGAGCAGTTGGAGAGGGTGAGAACCCGAAATTAAAGTTATGAGCTTCCATATGACTAATATTATTCATGTTGTTGTTGTTGTTGTTGTTGTTGTGAATGATGCTATTATTATTATTATTACTATTATTATTATTAAAAGTAGTAGTACTAAGAGGAGGAAATGGTGAATGAGCAGATGCTGTTGTTGTTGTTTGATAAAGAGGAGGTGGAGGAGGAGAAATAATGTCAGAGCTCCAAGCGCGATTAATGGGTAGCTTTGCATTATATTTAGGATACCAATAAGGGTGATTGGATGTCGCTTCAGCGCAAAGTCGAGCTCTGGCTACTTCTTGTTCTTGACGCAAAAGAGCTCTGCGTTGAAGCATTTTGACTTTGGCTCGTCGGTTTTGAAACCAAATCTGAATCGATCTTTCGGGCATGTCTAGTCTACTGGCTAATTGCTTTCTCATTTTGGAATCGGGAGTTGCACTCACTGTGAATGTCTCTTCTAAAATAGCGAGTTGTGAGGGTGTGACACGAGTGCGTTTCTTTGAATCATCTACTGATTGTTGTCGTTCATGAGGAGAGGTTGCTGTGATGTTGGACATTCTAGAAAGAAGTTTTTTCTTTTTTAGTAAAACGGAGAGTAAAGATGTGAGTAAAAAGAAAAAAGGGGGAGAGAGAGAGAAGAGACAAAAGAGGAAGGAGTAAGTTAAAGGAAAGTAGTAGTAAAGGAATGTGAATAGAAAGGAATGTAATGGGGGTCTCTGAGAGGAGCTTTGAAAAGGACTGAATGGAAGGGAAAGAGAAAGAAAGGGAAAGAAAGTGTGTTAAAGTTGAAGTTAAAGGATAAGCGGAAACTAAAGTATTCAAGGTCTATTGATAAATTCAAACTCATTTCAAATGTGTTACTAATTTCTTTTTCAAGATCCAATCATCAAGTTAATTGCTGCGTTTTTTTTTTTGTTCATTTTTCTATTTTATGAGAGGGGAAAAGAAAGATCCGCTTTAGCAAAATAAAACGCTCTTTTGTTTGTTATTATTAAGAGAACGTCTTTGACTCCTTTTTACTCTTTTACTCATGTTTTGAGTGTAAATCATTACATGGATATTTCACAAGTGGCAAATTAACTAATAAGTCATAGCCAAACCTCTCATTTTGTAGCATAATTATTCTATAAAAAGAAGCACTAAAATCTTTAAACGATATAAA
>MU622341.1:137037-157536 GCA_025399235.1 Backusella circina FSU 941 | reverse complement strand
TTTTCTTCAGCTTTTTTTTATATATATTATTTTCCTTTTCTTTCTCTCTTTCTGTTGAAAACAAGTACCATATGACCCCGCCAAACCAGGAGTTATCAAGATGGGCGAGAGCCAGACGTGCCAACATATCAGTAGCAATTGTAGTTGCCTTTACCTTGTTTACGTAAATATATTACACAAACAACTAAAACAAACAAAACAAAACAAACAGAAAAAAAATAAGCAATAGAAAAAAAAAGAAAGTATCATTAACATAGAAGGATATACACTTGAAAACTTAGTGATATGATTTTTTATGGTGTTATTTTACCGACACTTCCAATCATTGTACTTGAACGTTTAAAGGGAGATTCAACTATGGTGGGATTTTTATTCGGTTCATCAGGTAATAAAATGTAAAGGATTGGTCTGTATATTACACCTCTAACACTCCAATCAAAAGCCATTGGTTTGATTCTTTCCACTCCTATATTTGCCATAATTTCTGATCGCTATCAGAATAGAAGATATCCTATGTTAGGTGGAATGGTTGGTTTGGTTCTGTCTACCCTTGGTTATGCCACTGCTAATAGTTACTCCGTTCTCGTACTCTCTCGTATAGCTCAAGGTATGGCAGGAGGTGCTTCCTGGTAAGTCAAAATTAAATATCAAAAAAAAGGAGGGGGAGCATTTATCATTTTTTCATTTAAGGTCACTTGGATTGAGTTTACTCGCAGATGTATATCCAACAAATAAATTGGGTGTAGTAATGGGATCAGTACTTGCCGCAAACACCCTCGGATTTGCAGGAGGACCAGCAGTTGGAGGACTTTTGTTCGATTATGGGGGTTTTGAAGCACCATTTTATTTCTGTGCGGCTTTAGCCGTTGTAAACTTCTTTGCTATTGCATGGCTAGCTGAGCCTGACCATTCAGGTAAATCATCTGAAGCAGCAGTAGCAGCAGCACGTGAGGATGATGTAGAAACTATCTCCGAGCCTACGGAAACAACTCCTCTTGTAAATAACACTAACAAGCAAGATAAACAACTTACTATGGTTGATCTTTTATTAAACAAGCGTGTTATTGCTTGTGTTATTTGTGTTATGGTGAGCTCATCGGTGTTTTCAGGAATTGAGCCAACTTTGTCTGTATATCTTTTGAAAGAATATAATGCTTCTGCTTCATTAATTGGTGGTAAGGATATATGAAATATATTTGATCTTTCGGATTGCTTAAGGAGAATATATTCTAAAATTTATATTTATCTAGTAATTATCATGTCAATGGTCATCCCTGCCTTTTTATCACCACTCGTTGGACACTTATCTGACACAGTAAGTCTTGAATTGGGTTTATATTACAAATCACCTCTTAGGATTGGTTAAATGGAATTTTTGACCAATCATAACTTGCGAAATCTTCATACCAATGAAAAAAAATTAACGCAGGATTGCTAATCCAAAATATTTTTAGATGGGTAGACATCCTATCGTTGCTAGTGGTATGATTTTAACCGCCCTCATCTGTCCTGTTATTGCTATCCAGTATTCTTCTATTTATATGGTCATTGTACCATTAGTCATTCTTGGCTTATCCAACCCTCTTACAATGACACCTCTTTTACCAGAAATGGGAGAAGTAGTTAAAGAAATGGTTAGTAAATTAATTAGTATACAATATAAAAAATTAAAAAACTAAAGTGTTTCATTTATGACATAATAGGGAGGTGCAGCTTATGCTCAAGGTAAAATATGGGATTTTTATAATAAAAAAGCACTTCAAAACTCATTTTTCTTTTTTTAAGCCTACGCCATTTACAACATGTCCTATTCTGCTGGCATGTTCATTGGCCCTATGTTTGCTGGACTAATCATGGATTATTATAACTTCCGAGTTTTAATGTATGTATTTGGCATTTCCCTTTTAATTTGCAGCCCTATTATCATGGACTGGTCTGCTGTATATCGTAAAGTAAAGTCCTTTCTCCGCCTATAAATTTAGAATAATAATAACAAACTGTTAATAAAATAATAAAGGGAACAGATGTATCATATATATAAATATATCCTTTGTATTATTAGACGATATCAATATGGGTTTAGTGTTTTCTATCCAGAGATTTTTATTTTTAATTTGATCATATTTATGTCGTTGAAACAAGTGAGCTATGTAATTAAGTATGTTGTATTGGTTCCCTCACTTTCTAATTATAGAGGGTATGAAAGAAGAACAAAATTTATTGAAATTAAATTGGATTGGATTGGTATAGTGTAATGCTGTATATTAGTATTGTATGCGTATATATGTATATATAATCAAAGATAGTTCTTCTATAGTATTATTGGTGACTTTTCAGGAATAAGCTGAAATCCAGTTTCCTTCATATGGGTAATGATATCCTTTGAAAGTTCAAAAACGAGAAAGTTAACAGCACCTGCGGGTCCAGCTTTAAGTAACCCAGGTACCAATCCTTTATACAATGCTTTAAATCCCTCAAAACGAATAATGTTTTGCATGCATTGAAGAACAGAATTTCCAGCATAACATGGTATAGATGATAAAATATAACTTGTACGGTGTGGACCTTGAACCTGTAATCGCTTCCTTATCACATCGAGAGGAAATACGCCGGTTTTACTGATAATACCTGCCAATGAACCACACACCATGTCATCGATGCGTTTATGATTATCTCTAATGATTTTCCTTTTCTAGATTACATTATAAATGATTGAAGTTGAAAAAAATGTCTCAAATCCTTTCTTTTCTTTTTTTTTTTTACCTTTAAGCTGTCAAAAACGCTACACAAACACTCATAACTTAAGAACATAAGACCCATGTATGGCATAATTTGCACAATAGAGGGACCTAAGCCTCGATAAAATCCTCTTACACCTTCTCTTTGATAAATATCCGATAAAGCATTAGGAATGCCTCTGTAAACCTAAATACAGGGGGGTGGGGGACCATTATGAGTAAGAATAAGCTGTACGAATAAAATAGCATTGATATAAAAATCTAACACATTTGTACCTTATTTGTACCTTGCATTGCAAATCGCGTACGCAATAGGTCGAAAGGATATGTAATAGTTGTTGCTACACTACCCGCTAGCATACCGCATAAAAATGATCTTACGCCAGATGGCATGTTGCTTTGCTAATAAAAATACATAAAGAAAAAGATCAGATATAAATAGAATTTACATATAAAAAAGGTGATGATGTTTTGTTGCTGTTGTACCTTGGTAAAATACTTATTTAAAGAATAATATCCATAAAATTGAGCAGTTCCGTAAGTTAAATACAGATATTCGGCGGCCATGTTTCCTTTAAAGAGACCCTTTTCAATATATATATATAAATTTAGCTTAACTAACTATAGAAGTACAACAAGAATCGGAGCTAACTCTACCCTAAAACCCTCTTCAGCTACAATTGTTTTAAAAGCCTGTATTATTCCTGAGTATTTAACATTATTTTGAGATAAAAGTATGTTTTTTATGGGTTGGGGCTGAACTTGAAGTCGAATTTTTATCACATCCAAGGGCGAAATAGCGAGCCTACGATAATCATAATAATAGATGATATTGAGTAAAAAGCAATAGTAATAGTGAATAAGCATGTATTTACCTGGTACTCATACCAGCTATACCGCCACACAGAGCTGTTTCATTTGCATTTAATTTTGAACAGGCAATATGAGATGACATTCAAGTCACTTGAAAAAGGAAATGAACGGGGAAATCAGGAAATCAAAGGGTAAGAGAAAAAAAAGGGGTGAACAAACAAATTGCCCTTAAAATTTTCTTTTTAACATTTTTGTAGGTCAGTGCAAAAAAAAAAAAGCAATTCTACTCCCGATAATGATAAAACGTGGATTAATTGTGGCTTTAGTGGAAAATAGCAACAAGGTACAATCCTAAAGATACAAAGTACCGTGGGAAATAGTGATCAAAATAAGTAGTTATTTTCACTTATAATGAAATAGCAACTGAAGGCTTTTTAATCCAATATCGAAAGCAAACATATCATATTCCCTCTTTTTTGACTGAAAGCTTGAAAAAGTTGAATATAGCACTCAGCACATCTCTAATTCAATGACAAGTCAAATTATCTTGCAATAATACACCATGATAACAAATACACAAGCATTTTATATTGAAAGCAGTCACGCCCTTGATTTATTTTTATTATTATTATTTTTTACTTTATGTGTTTGACAAGTTGGAACAATTTTTATTTCTGACCCCTACTCTTCAGCTAATTACCCTTGATTACCATGGCTACTACTTTCCGTCAAGGCCTCAGTATGTTTAATAAAGAGAAAAATAAGCTAATTTGTATACTAATAATGCCAATCGACTATTAGAAAAGGTTTACTTGCCAAATATTGTATTTAAAATGGTGAGAGCACCCAATCTCCAGCCCAACCAGGTCGCCTTTCGAGTCCCTCCCAGCTGCAACAAGTTCGATATTCACTCTTACTTGACCAACATTTATGGCGTTAATGTTCATGAAGTGCGTACAATGAATTATGCAACTGTTCACAAAAAAGCACGAACCGGTAAAATGGAAGTATCTCAAGCAGCTTATAAAAAGGCTATTGTCACTCTTGACGAGGCCTTTCAATGGCCTGGAAACCCTGAATGGTGCAAGTTGGATCAGGAACAAGGCAAACTTGGACAAAAGCAGGCTGGTCGTAAAATGAAGGGCTGGCGTATCAGAGCTCCTGAAGGTGAAAGAACTCAGTTAAAGGAGGTTAATGATCAATTACAGGCACGAATGGAAGCAGAACATAAGAAGCAATAAAAAGAATGTAAATAATTATTTAGATAAATGAGCATAGGAAAAGTGTACTCTATTGTTTGCGTATTGAATTTTGATATAAATATTGATTTTGTGCTATTATTTGTTATTTTTGTTATTTCATTATTTATAGTGTCAAGGTGGAGAGAAAAGAATACAAGTTTACAGTATGTTTATTACTTTGTATAAAGTTGAGCTTATGTCTGAATTTAATTGAAGGAAATTAAGTTTATTTTTGCTTTGGTTTTTGTTTCGGGTTCTTGGGTTCTGCACGATTCTGGTTGTACTGAGCATATTACCAGCTAAAAGCAGAAGTATCAAATTGGCCAAGACAACCAAAACGAAAAAGCATTTTATATAAGTTTGAATTCATCACAGCTCAATGAATTTGCTGTTGTTTAGTGAAAACAAGAACCATTACAGGTATTTTCCGACTTTTTTTCATGATTACGGGATTGTATGTATACAATCGAAGAGTTGAATGATTAAGAGGCGCAATGGTATCATGTCACTAGTTGTAGTTAGTAAAGTTAATAAGGTTTGTTGATAGTATTGCTCTTCTTTAAAGAGTGAACTATCTTGTCTTTATCATGGTATTAGTTTTTAACGAAACTAGTTTTCGATTTGATATTAAGTTATTGTGAATCTTTATTATTAAATAAAGATATTCGTATATATACAAGTAATTATGATTTAGCAATTTACAACTGGTTAAAGTGTGAGGGAGAAAATGTGAAGAAAACTACAATGACTGGGGGAAAAAGAGAGCCAATCAATCAGAAAATAAACTTTTAATAGAAGGAAGAGTGGTGTTAGAAGAACGGTTTTTCGATGGAGTAGCATTGGTAGTCGATCTTCTATTAGAGATTTTTAGTGGTGGAAGAAATATACGGAACGGATTTTGCGAAAACAATTCATCAGTAAAATGCTTGGCACCATAAGATACGGGAGGATTCTCGGTAAATGAATTGCTATTAAAGCTATAGGTCTCAGATACATTATCATCAAAGGTCGAAGCAATGGTTGACCAATCTGAGGTGAACGAGTCTTCATCGGATGATCGATGGGTGAATGTAAGAGTTGGGAGATTCATTGATTCATCTAATAACATCTTCATTCTTTCTTTGTCTTCCAAGTCTTTCGGATTCACAGAAATATTGTGATAATTCTGTAAATGTCGTATCAGCTGTCCTTTACGCCAAAAGGATTTAAAGCATTCATTAGCATCACAGTGATGAAGAATAGATACTCCGGACAGTCTACCCATGTGGAGAAGAGGTTTTTCAGTAGCAAGAGTGTCTTGCTGTTGTTTCTGCTGTTGGGATACGGGTGTGGCTAAGCGAAGAACCGAACAGTGCTTTTGTTGACGGATATAGTCTTCCTGAGAAGACTTGCTGATAGATGACTTGCTTGATCTTCTTCTCAAATGAGTATTAATAATACTTGGTGATTCGTGAACTCGAGTATGTCGCCGGAGTTCATCTGACCTTGCAAACTTTTTATCACAATTTTCAAAAATGCAATGGTGAGGCTTCTCGCCTGTATGTGTCCTTACATGACGTACTTTGTGCTCAAGTCTATAAAATGATTTTTCACAAAACTCACACTTATAAGGTCGAAAACAACCTTCCTGGGTGTATAATTTAGTTTGATTAATAAATGAGTTCATATATATTTTAATATAAAATAGGTCAAAAGCAAGAAATGATGTAAAAAAAGAAGTATACACTGAGAGAACAAAAAAAAAGAAAAAGAAAAAGAAAAAAGAAAAAAAAAGAAAATACCAAAAACATCCCGGTCTGATTTTCATCCTCTTAAATATTTTTAGAAAGTTTCGGTGAATGGAAAAACCATGGTGTGGGCGGGAAATGCAAAATGTCAAAATTGATGTGTATTACCTTCATAAGGTTTGTCAGGTCCTGTCAGGGTAGAGGTTTTAAAAGTCAATTTGCTTTAATATATTCACATAAATGCTTTATTAGAATGACTTCAATTACCATATATATTATCAATTACTATTTTACGCTTCTTTCTTTAACTTTTACTCGCATATTATTAATAATGGTATTCTCATAAAAAGATAAAGTAGTAATTGCCATACACTTGATAAAACAATAAATAATAAAAAAAAAGAGTATGATCCAATTACTTTACCAGTTTTGTAGCTTTACTATTTATTTCTCCATTCATCTTCATTTCATGCGGGAACAAAGGGGCGGGAAGTAAATCGGAAACATCCCCTTGTTGTTTTTCTTGTTAAGGATACTTGAATCAGTTTGGATCAATTTTTATCAAACAGTTTATTATTATTGTATTTTTGGTAAACGCAGGTACCATTCTTGTTTCAGAACTTGTAAATAAGTGAAAAACATTTCCAAAAAAAAGAGAGAAGGTCACTTTTTGTTTGTTATTTTTTTTTTATACTTAACGAGAATCAATATCTGCCTTTTTTAGTATTCGAAAAACCTTGGAGGGCCCATAGACAAGTAATCATTGGATGCAGCTTATATATATATATATGTATATATATATATATAGGCACTTTTCTTTCTTTCTGTTCTTCCATATCTTTTTCAAGTACTGGACTCAGCTGGAAAATTGCTTAAACTTTATCTCCGTTTCCCAAATGGGAATTTCAAAATTATGTAAAGGTTTCATTTTCAAAGACTTTGTTGTGCTTCATTATCACGCAGAGGCAGATCAAGTTTAAGACTCCAGTGAACCCTTCTGTTGTCTTTCAACCAACTCCAGTAGTATTAAATACAAAAAATTACATGTGACGAACTAGGTTCATAAAATCAAAGAATTCGATCTTTTCATTTATTTTAAAGGAGAAAATACCATGCTCTTATATACAGAGTTGTTCAATTAATATACGAATTGTTATAAGAAAATAAAATAAAAGAGGGGTATTCTTTTTTCTTTCTTAATGTGTATAAATATCGAATAATAAAACGAAAGAAGAAAAGCATACTTTAAGAACAATTAGAATAATATGGAGTATATAGGCTATATGCATTAACTTTTAATAGTGTATTTTTCTTTGAAAAGCACTGAATTCAAAACACAAACTATACACTAAAGTTAAAGGTATATTTATATTTATATGTATTTCCCCTCTTGTCGACATACCTTTGCACTTTTCTTTTTTAATTATCAATCGTACACTTTGCAAAAAAAAAAAAAAAAAAAAAAAAAGACCTCCTTCTTCTATAAAAGAATATACAATGTATTTGATTATGCCAAATCAAAGTACGATTTGTTCCAATGGCTTTTTATTCCAGTATTGCCTATCAGTTTCCTCTGGTATTATTATCCAACGACATTTTGAATACGGCAAGGTATTCTGGTAAAACCGCACAGACCTGTCCTCGTCCATCTCTTAATCGCCTTGTTGCATTATAATTGGACATAACAATGATCTACGATATGATTTGCTTGGCTAAACACGAACCAATCGACATTTATGGCTCAGATACAACTCCGATATAATCAAAGTAACCTCACTATCGCATTTTTTCATATCAGCACAATCAATGATGCCTGCCGTCAATATGGGTTTACCTTTATCTATGAAAAACATAATCTACCTGGTGGAAAAACAATTCGAATAATTGGCACCAAAAAAAAACAGCTAACATTGAACGAAAGACAATACTCGATATAAAACAAGAGAACTCCCATTGATCCTCGAATTGTTGCCGAGGAGTCCACAAGCGCAGACAAACTAAAAAGTGGCATAAAGCTACTTGATGCAGAGAGAAAAGCACAGGAAAAAAATTTGAAGATAGCTTACCAAAACTGTGATAATCTCAAAATATACAAGCTGCTCAAGGAGGAAAAGGCAAACGGAAGAGCCCAAATAAAGGAGACAAGGCCAAATTGAATGATGGTACTATGAACAACTTGAAAGAGTTAAAGATAAAACAGTAATGTGAACTGAAATCTGTAGAAGATATAAAGAAAAAACTGTCCGTTATAAGATCTTCTGTATGAGCGAAAAGAAGAACCCTAACCAATGTCCAAAACGGCACAAGAAAGTGAGGAGTTCAGAGACGCGTAGAAAGACGATTAGCAATTACACGCCATATCTAGTTGAGAAGACTGAAAACATTAAAATTGAATTAAACCCCAACAATTGCGTCTTTTCAGGTACATACAACGGTTTAAAGGCAATAACCACTACGGTAAAAGTGCCATATTCTTTGTACTATTACCACAGAAATCTTCATGGTAGCAACCCTCAGAATCGACAATTCGTCCTCTTCCTGCACCATTTGTTGTTCGAGTCAATGATGTGGGTGTAGCCCATATGAGAAGATGGAGAACGAAGAGAAAACATCATACAGATAGCGGAATGCAAGCTACGGCTAGCGAGAAATCAAAGATATATTATTAAATAACAAATTTGAGTCATTCCGAGATGTTTACAGCACTTATGAGTTGCAGAATCCACACGCCAATGTTTTACGCAATTTTTTTACATCGAACGTGTTTCTTAAAAAAACAAGAGCCAAGGAAATCAGCTCTAAATGCTACGAAGATTGGTTGGTAGCAAAAGAACGAGAGTATATCAAAGGGAGTGATAAAGGAGGTAAAAAACTTCCGATTGTGATAATTGGTGATCGTGGAACTGGTGTAGGGAGTAAAATAAAGGGTCTCGACAGATATGATGGAAAGTAGTTATCCAAGATCCACGGACGATACCTTGCAGCTTGCATCATAAACGAACACAAATCGTCGAAAGTGTGTGTTTACTGTTTCGAGAAAATTGTTCATCCCAAAAAAAAGATCGTTAAAACAGATGGGCAAGAAAGTAAAGTGGATGTGAATGGCAGTTCAGAATGTATAAACCCTGACTGTGCTGCATACAAAGCGGGCCAAACATGTCAGTCTCGAGACGAGAAAAATTCAGTCATCATTGCTATTTCTGGAATTTCCGAGCTCCTAGAAGATCGATCACTCAAGGAACTTGATCTTCAACACAATCGCTACAGTACTGCCTTACCCTCTTGAATTTTTGTTTATTATATTATTTTTATTGAAATAATAAATTTCTCACTCTTACGTTTTAATTTTTATTTATTCATTTGGCCTATAACTTGATACTTTGTATTTCACTCTTAAATAAAATGAAGTCAGTTTGTTAGTTTATTTTTGTAAGAAACAAGGTAGATACAATCCCAGTTCCAGCAATTTGAAATATTTGAAAAAAATAAGATATGGTATATACTAAAAAACAACATATTGATTCCACCTCTTCATACACCCTACCTTTCATTTATATTTGAAGTATCGCTTTACTGATAATACCAAATGACTGTCCTCTCCATACTGTTCTCTATATTTCTGTGCATCGAAATATTAGATTATATCATAGGTTGGCCCTGGATTACATCAACTATATTTAATTCAAACAAAATCAACTAAGGCTATCAAATTATTACAAAAAGGTATCTATATATAAAATTAAGATCCGTTCCTGTTTCACCAATATCATCGAGTCTCATGTCTTGATATTTCATGTGAAAATCAATAAGGATCATCTTAATAGTGTTAGATTTATTTGTAGTATACTGAGAAATATACTACAAATTATTGAGAAAGGAGAATAACTAATGAGAAAAGGTTTAAAATAATTTAAATGGGGGCTAATCACGTATCCTTAAGCACTTGGACAAATATCCAGTTATGAACAGCTTTAATTGTGATCTATTTTATTAAAGTAACAAGTTATTCGTATGAGCCTATCTATACACGTTTATTTATTTATCTATTTGATAACTTGCGTAATAATTCATTTTAAGTTGTAATGGATGATGATCCTAAATCAAGATTGGCGAATTATCCATTGTTATCGTTACACACTACAATTGGTAATTTCCCTTTGAAAATTTATCTCACTTATCCAAGATAATCACTGGTTGTAAACTCCTGAATATCGCATTGTTCGCAAATTTGCACTACTTTTTTCATTCTTGATGAAGTACATGCTTATAAAAAAAAAAAAGAGCTTAGTGAGTGGCGTTATTATCAGTATAGCAAATAAAACAATCAAGGAAAGCTGTCTTAATAATAAATAGAAACACTATTCAAAACCTCAATATCTTCATGGCCAGTTATCGCTGACCTCTTCCATAGTCGCACTCTCGGCGTAAGTAATTAAAAATAAGCAATAGTTCATGCAGATCTAACTTTTTTTATTTTTTGTGAAAAAAACTCGAACAAATTATAATAATCAATCTTGAATCCTTGTGTTTTCTTTGGTATTTTACACTAATACCATTATTATTTTTCTCAATTTCTCTATTTACTTTTCTCAATTACTCCCTCATGATCTTTCAAAATATTTCAATTTCTTGAAAAAAATAGAAGTAATAGAAACAAATGTTAGTTTCTTCGATTAATTAAAATGATCTTTTTTTTTTTAAAGTAATAAACCTTTTAGTCAAAATCAAAAGATTAAATAAGATGGCATGGCTTACTCCTAGTGTTCCCCTTTTATATTGTCATGCTAACAAAAACTCAAATAACCAAAAAAAAAAGATATTTCTCTCTTTTTTCTCCCTTTCCTTTCTTTTTTATTTATTATAAAAAGAGGATCGATCCTTAAAAGATGAATACAATATCATCATCGAGCCCTATCAATTCCTGGGACAATAATACAGATGAAAAAACCGAAATTACATCGGAAAATCCAAAAATAGAAGACAGTAATAAAGAAGAAATTCCAATAAATAATTCAAATGTTCAATCAGAGTCGTCAGAAATACAGGAAGCGTCTCATCGCCCGAGTCGGTCTCGTCTTATCCTTCGTGTGTGGCAGTTTGTGGCTGCCATTGGAGCATTTGGTTTCCAAGTTGGAGCAAGCCCAGTAAAGATAATATGCGTGTGTATGCTTTCATTTTTTCACCTATTATTTTTTTTTATTATAGTATTCTGAAGAACCTATTCCTTTTGAGAAGCTTGATCTCTTATACTATGGCTATGTAGTTTGCTGGATATCCATTATATGGAGCTCATTTCATATCTTTGTCTATTTAACTAGACGATTCGGCACAGGGAAGAAAATTAAAAAGGTGATATCGATTATATTTGACTGGTTCCTTGCTGCATTGTTTGGTGTCTGTATATTCTATGAAATCGCAACTTATAAATGTAAACCTGGTTTACATAATGGATGGTAAGCACTTATTTACTATAAATTTCACTTGTTTATTCATTCATGCCTTTTATTAGGTGCAATTTCTTTAATACAGGACTCTTCTTTCTCATGTCACTGTTCCTGTCGTACATTATACATGCACTTTGGGATATATTCGGTTCTATGAACTGTCTAAGGAGCTAAACCATGCATAGCAACTTATTTACATTACTACTACTGCTACCACTAATATAATATAATATAATTTATTTGATAATTCTAACTAAAATCATTTATGATTCTACAAATATGATATTATTATGATATAAACAACAAAGGGAAAAGGGTGAACTATACAAATTAAAAGTGTGCGTGTGTGTGTGAGAGAGGGAGAGGGAGAGAAAGCGAAAAGGGACATACATGTACTTGTCTTTGCTGATCTTTTTTTTTCATGATTTAACTATATCCACCATACATCTCATCAAAGAAAGGCTTTAATCTACTTCTATCAACAGTCGATATATAATACAGACCACCATTGTTTGTCCAGCTTACAGCCTCAGAAAAATATTCAAATTCCTCTACTTGCAAAATAGACTCGGGCATATTAAAAGTACGCTGATTGATCTTGTGATGCTTAGGGACGAATGATTTTAATGAAATAATTTTTGTTCCATCCTTAAGATCTAGAAACAGTTGAACCAAAGCTTGATTTGTTGCTGCATCGAATGCAAAATTGTTTACAAGAAGCACATCTGATCGCTTCAGGGTTGGATGTAGATCATTGGCTGCTATATCCAAAAAGTCCCCGTGTCGGAAGTGGATTTTGCCAGTAGGAAGGCGCCAGGCTCTGTTTATAATAGAGTTTTTTTTTAATCCATGCACCTCATCCTCTAATAAAAATAACTTACTTCATACGTGCAGCATATTCCTTCAGCTGTCTCTTTGCAAATTTACAAGGTGTCTCCATAATTTCAATACCATATGCCTCACATCCCGTCTGTGCAGCCACTTGAAGCACAACATTGCCAATACCACAGCCCATATCCATAAATACACTCTGTGAATCAAGCTCAGTTTTTGTGATGAAATCTTTTATTAGTACAGGGTTGATTTCTCCATAAACATTATTTGAAAATGCTAAAATGGATTGGTTAGCCAAGAAATAATAGCAATAACAATAATAATTACCTTGATAATTATTCAAGGCATCTGCCTGTCTCGCCACTGTGCGACTATACACCTGATAGAGAATATGACAAGCCAAATCGTAATTAGGATGTCCCATTTCCTTTGCATTTCTACCAAGTACGCCTTCTGCCTTGAATTGTCTAATGGCACGATTGAATTCCTTTACTGCTTGAGCAAAACCAGGCCCATTTCTTCTATTACGATGTTTTGTCAAATTACGCATGATGCCATAGGTCTGATTGCCAAGCAATTCTTGTTCCTCTGACGTAAGATAACATTCATATATTAATTCACAGGTTCTCATAAGATCAGTAATGGGATTATATTCGTCTTGATCCTCTTCCTCTTCCTCATTACTCCTGCCTGTTGTATTCTTTATAACAGGCTTTAATAACAGGAAACTAAAATATATGAAAACTGTTACAATTCAACCTTTTTTTTATTTTTTTAATCCCTTAAAAAAAAAAAAAAACAAAAAAAAAAAAAAAAAGTTGACATACCTTTCACTTTCTACTGAACCTGGATATTCCAGAACAACATTAAAGTTTTCTTCACTTTGGGTTGAGTCATCCTTAAGGAAATCTGGGAGAAAATAAAAAAAGAATAGTTTAGTAACATGTTTAAAATAGACATGTTTCATCATTTCTTACAAGGACGATATTGACTAATGCAGGCTCGTACAATTCTCTCAGCTTGAGTTATTGACTTTCCAGGTTTAGTAGTAACAGGCTTGTCTTTTGGTGCTTTCTTCTCAGTATGCATACTGTCAAAGGAAGCAGAGAGTTTTCGTTTGATTGAAACAGTGCCATTGGAAGCATTCGTCTTGATTGACTTTACAGTTCCATTGTTGGCAGCTGCTGCTGCGGCAGCCGCGGCTGCCGCAAGTTTGCTAGCAAATATTTTCTTGGGTGGTAAAGTGACAGAATGTTTATTCTGTTCTTTACCAATGAGAAGATGTTTACTATTTTCTTCTTTTTTTGAAGGATCAATTGTGGTCATTTTCATAATTCAAAAATACTTTAAAGAGAATAAAAAAATAAAAAACAGGGAGAGAGAAAACAAGTTCAAAAGAGACTAATTACAGTCACAAAAAAAAATGGACGGGTTTTTTCTTGTATCTCTTGATAAAAGAAGTATCTGTTTAATTAGTTTAAACTTTCCGTTTCTCTCTCCTTTTTAACAGTTTGTTTTTGAATTAATTGGGGGATTATTTCACTGTTTGCATAAAAAAAGCGCTACTCGTTACACTAATAAGATATTTTATCGTTTTATTTTATTTATTTTTTTATTGCTGTTTGGTATGAAATTTACAAAAATAATATTTAAGAAAAAAAAAAAGAAAGAAAGGGAAAAGGACACTCTTTTTATAAAGACATCATATTATTAAACCCCTGTCCAGGTAAACGAGGCTGTCCCTGAGCAGACTGTGCTTGATATTGCATCTGCATTTGCATCTGATACTGCTGTTGTCTCTGTAAATGCAATTGCTGTAATACTTGGGATGATGCTTCTTGTGATTGTTGTGGTGGACCATTCATAAACATGGTAGGGCTGGCACCAGACAGCTGCTGTTGGAGTTGTGCAGGCGTAATACTATTAGCAATGGCAGTTGCCGAACTACTGCGCTTATTCATCGCTACTTGGATCTTCAGTACTTGTTTCTCAAAGTTGTATTGATCTTGAAGTAGTAATTGACGCTCTTTTTCCAACTGTCGCTTCTCTTGCTCTACAATATCCTCCAATGCTTCGTAGTGACCTGTTCTCTGTTCATAACCCTTTATCTTTGAGCGAACAAAGTCAATCATGAGGTCACACAGCTCATTCTCTTCTTTAGGTGATTTCTTTGGTTTATCATCCTCCTCTTCCTTCTTGTTCTTTCCCTCTTCCTCTTCCTTTCCTTCAGTTTCTTCCTTGTTGCTTTCATTCACTTTTTCAGCGTCTTCTTTCACTTCTGGCGGAGGTGGTATTAATGTATGATCGATTTCAATAGCATCAATGTAAGCTGCTGCTGCTGCTACCTCTGGTTTCACGGCAGAGGCCAAAAAGGCAACGGTAGCCATGATTGGATTTTCATCATGGTGAGTTTGATCGTACTGTAACAGACCTAATTTTGAAACTTGTTCATTTTCAATAGGATCCTCCATAGGTAACTGAAGATAGCGTAATACACACTCCTCGTGTGTTCTTGTTTTGATATGATCAGCCACTTTTTCCCAATCATCATCATACATGCCAAGCCCTTCCTTCAATAGCGCATCCTCCTCCTCTGTCCATACTTCTTCATCATCAACATCACCATCATTCTCTTTTTCCTTTGTCTCTAAATGCTGAATAATAAATTTACTGCAATCTAACTCTAATGGGTATTTTCCTTGTACATAGCAGTCACGACAAAGATAAAACTCCTGTTTGGCAGTGGAGCAGTATTGTACTTGTGTACACGCATTGTTACATGAGGAACATATTTGTGGTGTCTTGTCTTGATTAAATTCGATCTTTGGTGAGGCCATGATCTGATCTTGGTCCTTCTCTTCTTCCTTTATGTCTTCCTTTTTATCACTGTTTGTTACTTCTGGTTTTGCAATCACGATCTTGAATTGGGTCTTGAATGGAGGACTGACTGAGGATGACTTTACACCAGGATCGACCTGTTATAATGATGATGATGATAAATATTCAATATTCTCTCTTTCTTTCTTTCTTTCTTTCTTTCTTTCTTTCTTTCTTTATTTCTTTAATATAAATATAATTACCTGATAGTTGATAAGTCCCCATTGCTCAAGGAAAGCATGGACGCGAAGAATAGAACATACATCACCCATTAAATTACGTCTACACGCCGTAATTGTCAAGTATTCAATGGGATTCATGCGGTACGTGTTGATCATAAAATCACGGTATTCCTTATAAACAGCGGGTGTCTTTGACTTGTTGCGACTATTAAAGAACTCTGGTAATGATCTTGATTCAATGACATCCACTTTTGTGATATCGAACCAGGCAGCATAAGAGGGAATGATGATATCTTGACTTTGAATGGATAAGTAACGCTGATTATCATCTTCAGGAAGAGGCTGTTGGGATAAATCAACTGGTGGTGGTGCATCCACCATCATTTCATCAGGTGTTTTTATCTTCTTTTGAGGATTCTGTACATCTAATTGTGGGCTAGGATGTTCAGATCTCTTTAGGGTGACGTTATCTAGTAATGAGTGGAAATCTAATTGGTTTTCTGGATAGTCTTGTGGGGACATCCATTCGTTATATTTAAAACTATCCTTGATCCAACTCGCCCTAGTGTGCCAAGGTGTTGTTTGTTTTGGTTGTTCTATTTCGGTACCCTTTATTGTCGCTTGTTGGTCCATTAATATGTTGAAAGAACTGGGTAAACCAACAAAGTGTACAAGCTTCTTGTTGTTTTTGTGACTCAACACGTAATATTGTGGTGACTCTTCATTATAGACAGATTCCTCGTTTCCATAAATAATATGTGTTGCCATTGTAACGTCATCTACAACTTGGCCTGAGCGTGTGGATTTAGTTATTTAATAATAGTTATAAAAATATAAATATAAGTTTTACCTCCTAGTACATTGACCATGCCTTCCAATTCGGTTTGTTTATCTTGTTCAATCTTGAAAAAGGCAACTTTTGGCATAATATAAAAACCTGCGTCAATTAAACCTTGACGGATGACATCAAGCAGTTCGAGGTATATTTGTCTTTCTTCAGGGGCGTCAAATTGCCAATCACTCAGGTCCTTATCTGATTGAAAACTATAAGCAGCCTTAAGGATGGTGTAAAGAGGAGATGATTTTGAAAGGTTTTCTATTTCAAAAAAGAGAGTTGGTATACGGTGTGCAGTAACATCTTGCTGAAATTGGAGAAAATGGGCAGTGAAATAAGCAAGTTCAGGTGCAGTAAATGTAGTGTCTGCTCCCACAGTAGATAAATCGTGTTTGAGATCAGTGAGTATGCCATCAAAATAGGATATCGTACTGGGTTGCTCGTAGTAATTAAAGTCGATCTGTGGTGGTTTTGCTGTCATCCTTTTTGCTATGATTTTTGTTGTTATTTTTTAAATGAAAAAAAAAAAAAAATGAACGCGAATAAACTGGTCAAAGTCACTTGATCGTTGAACGAAATATTAATTGTTGTAAAGTAATCTGCAAATCTTGATATCTAAACTCCAAAGAATGTTATTATAAAAAATATATATGTTTTTATACAAATATTAAGAAAACAAAAAAAAAATAGCTTCTCACTCTCACTCTCACTCTTCCTCTCTTATCCAACCAAACGATGGAATTTTTTATTTCGGAGTTTGAAATTATCAGTGACATATTGCGTACCGGCCTCAGTCCGAAAAAATTTTTGTCGGACATAAAATTTTAACCAATGATTTTTTTTATTTTGTTCTGGTTTCACTTTTACACTAGAGACCTGAGAAATACCTTACGCATTCTGGATAGTCAGTCCGAAATTCAAAATGGGCTTTCCTTATTTATCCTGGAAGACGCTGAACTAATCTTCGGATTATGAAATAAATAAATAATAAATTTATGCACTAGACAAGCACTAGGCAGGCTCTAGACAGGCTCTAGACAAGCACTTGACAATATAAGAGCATTTTACCAGCAATACAAAAATTAGCTGCTATGATACATATATTCATTAGTGAAATAGGTTGCATAACTAATTTATGTAGAACAATAAGTGAAAGACAATAAGAGTACTTGACAGGAGCACTTTACCAATACGAATATCTTATTTTTGTATATAGTACCGGGGATACAGGATATGATTTTAGATACTGATATATAAAACATTTAAAAGCCCATAATAATTAGTTTTTTCTTATATCCTTAAACTTTTTTTTATCGTCTTAACTTTTAACAATTTTTTAAAAATGAGTGCCGAAGAAGAATACCAAGAGCAGCTAGCTGATGATACTCAAAGACTAGTTGCTATGAATCAAGGTAATGAAGTGACTCGGCAAAATGCATTGAAACACACTCGGCCCAACACTTTAAAAGTCTATATCCTAAAGCAGGCTGAGTAGAAATGAAGTATATAAATCATGTAAAATAAAAAGTAAAGATTAATTTATTTATTTATTTATTTATTTTTTTAAAAAAAGGAGCTGCGCAAAACAAAAGGAACCCAAGACGCTGGTGAGAAGGTTAACGACCAGAGACTGGCTTATTTTCTCGAAGATAAAGTCAGTAAAAAAAATCAAATACAACAATGGTAATGATCTTCTTGAACTCGGATCCTACGTTAACTATGTCAAGACCGTGACGCATCTCCACCAACAGCACCTCTGGTTGAATCTTACTTTACAAGAAGTCAAGGTCAAAGGCCCCTTGGTTACTGCCTTTCTCGACAGTAAGGAGAAAGAGATCCTCAAAAGAAAAAGAGACGAACTTGAAGATCGTGCCAATAAAAGCATTAGCGATGGGTACAGCAGGGAAGAATTAAAGAAGATAGGTGAACACTTCCTCCAAGAGATCCGATACAATAACCCCAATGGCAGTAAGGGTAGATTGTGATTTCTTCTCTCACATGAGATTCTTACTCGCAGTGATAATACTCTTTCGATGCAACTTGCAGACTGCTCCAGTATGTACTCCCACCAATATAGGCAAGAGCAAAAAAAACCACCACGGAAGAAAATCAGCCAGAGCATATGTTGTATGAATGGCACAAGAAACTCTACGACGATGTTTTTGCAGCCCTGCATATCAGTTCCACCAAGTCCACCCATGCATCCAGGAAGAGTGTCATGAGTATCATGTTCATGGCAGTTGTATCTGGTGATCAGCAATCTCTGGCAGGCAGATGGGTAACACATCGTCGTCTAGATCATTATACTGCCACACTCCCCATCGAAGCTTTGAAGAATGATTATGACTACTTTCTTTCGCGTGCTGAAGTTCTATCCCCACGTGAACTTCAGTTAGTGGTCTTCCCCAAGGTTGACTATTGTATCGAAAGTTCCAATAATATGGACAACGTTGAAGAGGACAAATCTGACCCATTCTTCTTGAATTTACTTCAAGAATTGAGAACTGTATTCCTCCAGGTAAATGAACAATGTAAACTATCGGCTATTAGTTTAAATAATATCATCAAGAAATTATATTCACCTAATAAACAAATTTCCTAGGTGAAATGAAAAAATTTTTTTCTTTGTGAATTTACTGTTATACGAAAAGACGGTAGTTTATACTTCTTATGTTCAATAAACATATTTACATCATCAACACTAATGACAAATAAAGTTCTATAACTCATATAGCGACAAAAACTACAGATTTTAAGAAATTTTAGTTATACGATAAGGTGAGAAACTATCAAAAAACTAAATTATCAGATTGGTAAAGAACCATTTAAATAATTACGATAACTCTCAATAGAGACATGAAAAATCGTGTAAAGTATCGTATAGTAATAGAATACGAATTTAAATATAACGAAAAGAGAGAATATTAAGAACGTGAAATAATCTAACTATTTATTAGGTATAGTATCGAACACACTGAAACACTATTTTGTTTTGTTTTGTTACCTTAAGTACTGAGCCCATTTAGAGTTTTACTTGTGATTAATAATCTTAGTTCAAAAATTTAATATTCTTTATATCCTCTATAATCTCTTACTATATAAAAATAATTAATTTCTATGTTTCTCTTTCTGCTTCCATTTATTTTTTCCAAAACTAAAATGACGGCTTTTTAATCTTTTTTTTGTCTCACTCGATAGCAAAAGGCTAAACCTAAGAATTAAATAGGTTTGATTGAGGGTTGACGAAAGACTACAAAAGTACAGAAAGCCGTCGAAGAAGTGTCCTATACGAGAGAAGCCAACGGAATCGAAGTTAACTAGCTATGTTCAGAGAAGAAGAAGAGGATTTCTTGGACCTAAGAAACAGACGAAGAGAGGTAAACCAGAACATGACACAAAGATCCATAAAATGTCTTACTGGTGGTCCTTCTGGTTACTTTATAAGGGAGGTATCTAGTCACCAATACAGGTAGACTTGGAATACCATACGAAAGTCTAGGAATACCAAACGAAAATAAACCTGTCTGTAGCTAGGTTTTGGTCTAACCTATCGTCACCAGTAGAGAACATCTCGGTAAACTTGGGAAACTGAATATACCTTCCCACGTAACACCAACGTTTACCGAATGTTTTCGACTAAAAGTATCCATGTCATCTATAGTCATGGTTTTTATCGTGTCCTGATCTCTATCATTCTACCTATGAATAAAAAGTTATAATGTCCTAGGACAATCTCTATATTGTAAAAAAAAAACAATATTAATATAAATACTATAACAATTATTTTTATTTATTAACTTGAAATTAT
>MU622341.1:105197-122979 GCA_025399235.1 Backusella circina FSU 941 | reverse complement strand
TGATGCGTCTAGAAAAAATACTAAATTTTCTTAAGTTTTTTCACGGTTTTCCAAAAATTGGTAAGCAAATGTCTATAATTAAGATTTAATTTGTCCAGAAAAAAACTAACATCGTCTGAATTTGAAGTGCAAAAACTGTAATAAACCATTTATTTATGTATTTGTTTTGTTCTTTTATTTATGTATTTGTTTTGATCTTTTTTTTATGTATATTTCTGTTATTCTTTTTGTTTTTGTTGTTTAATTACTTTTTTTTCTTCTCTTTCTTAATAAAAAAAGAGAACTTGGCAAAGTTTGGTTGATTCCTTTAAGGTCTGTTATTAGATGCTTGTTCTCTAACACGTCTTTCGTATTCCTTTGAGTCCTTTCTATAGGAAAAGTGAGTAAAAACAAAAAATAAAACAAAATAACATGATCACTTACCTGAAGAGCATGTAGGCATCTTGCTGAGCGGGACTGTCAGGGTTAGGATCATTCAAAAGATCTTGAACACCGAGTAAAATCTACCATGATATCGATTTGTATTAATCGAAACATGATGATATCATTAATACATGTTCCACTTACCTGTTTTAAAGTAATTGCAGGTTTCCAGCCTTCATCTTCATTCAAAATGGATAAGCAAACTGTACCAGATGGATAAACATTAGGATGGAACAAAGGGGGAGTGAATTTACCTACAATGGTAAAGAATAGTGTCAATACAAAGTGTAGTACATTCAATATATTATTTACATTTTGGTGGCTTGCTGGGATAATCTAAGGAATATGATTAATTCTCTTATGGTTAAAAAAAATGAAAAAAAACTGCGGATTTACCTTCAGGAAAGTTCATTGTCAATTTATAAATTGCTTTCTCCCAAGGCGTCTAATAGAGAAACTACGTAAATAAACAAATAAAAAAAAATAGATAAAAGAAAACTTACGTCGTCCTTTCCAGGAATACCACAAGTCCAAGTCATCAAATCCAAAGAGTTATCCTCTTTCTTTCCTGGTCGTGCCCAAAAGCCCTATATATTTTTATGAAAAAAAGTGAACTGAGTGAACTTTTTAGAGTTTTTTTTGACATTATTTACATGAGGATGATCTTTTCTCCATTGCTTTCTCTCTTCCATTAAACGGCTACGCGCAATTCCAGAGCTCATGTTTTTTAATGTTTAGAAGATTTGAATGCAAAGTAAAAATGTTTTGAAGACGAAATGAAGTGCTATAGAAAAGAAAAGAAAACATTTCAAGACACTCAAAGAATAATGGATATAATTGGCCAAAATAATTCAATCACGTGATTCTAGCGTTGACCAATCAGAACATTTTCATTATTTATTTCGAGAAATTTGCAAATTAATGAGAAAAAGGGGATGAAAACAAGAGAATTACTGAGAACAAATTATAAATTTATAAATAAAGACAATCCATAGATTAGAAAATCAAAGTGTGCAAGTATGTTGTCAATACCATGGAATGGATGGAAGCAGCGGTAGAAGCCACAAGAGCATAGCATAGATATAAGAATAGTAGACGGGTAGAGGAGCGAATACGAGTTAAGGCCATATGTATGTATACCAGAGCAGAACCAAGAAGAAGGGAAATATATAAAAAAACATGTGAGTAATCCATTAAATAAACAGTGATAAAAATATAAAAACTTACGACGTCGGATAGTCTATGAGAGAGGATGGCAATAGCCAGCAAGGGATGTAAGGTTGTGTAGAATATTAGCGACCCACATGGTAAGAGGAAGCGGGAAGAGAACGCGAGCATAGCTTTTCAATTTTAAACTTAAAATAGGGTTGGTACACCATTATATATTCAATTATGTATATGTACTTTAAAGTGGTAAACTTACTAAACACGATTATCCAGTCAATCAAAAAATGAATCTACCTGGGGTCTAAAGGCTATTTGATATTTTTGTAGCTATAAAGAAAAGAGAATACTGTGAGTTATATGTTTAACGGGTTTAATACGAATGAAATAAAATTCATGCTTTTGCTCAAACATTTTTATTTAAATTTTTTTAAAAAAAGAAAGTAAATAGTTTCTATTTATGAATATAATAACAGCCTTTTCGTCACCTACCCTAGTGAGTAAAAACTTCACTATATCTGCAGGTGGACTATAGTTGCGTGTAATCGCTTTCTTTCTTTCTTCGTTTTCGTTACGAGCCATTACCAAGGAGTTTTGTTGAGATCTTATATTTTTTTAGCGAGCCTATTTTTTTCATCTTCATCAGCAATCATTATATTAAGTTGTCAGGAAATGTATACCACAAATAGAAAACGAAACGCTTAATTACGAATAATAAAGACAAAATTTCTAGAGGTTAGTTACAAAAAAAAGAGAAGGGGGGGGGGGATCCATAACATCAAATTTTTAGAGGTCATTTTTTAGTATTTTCATTTTTGGTCCGAGGTTGAGAAGCCCACTAATATTTAATGAAAGGGGAGGCTGAGAGGGGACAATCTCAATATCCATTTAGATATTTAAACATACGCCCTTGTGTTATTATTCATTGGGTTGGATAATGAACTTAGCCCCACATAAATGAGTCAATACATTGAATATGAGCCAATCTAATAAAAGCATGTCAGTCCAGCTATACAGTTTAAATGAAGCTAACTAATTTCATAAAGAAATTACTGCCTATGAGCAGGAGCAACAAGGACTATAATGTATTTCATCATAAAATCAGATGTCTGATCAGCTTAGAGACATTGAAAAGTTTAGGAGATGAAGATCAAAACAAAGTGAGTTGGAAGAAGGTGAATACCTGATAAATGTTTTCAATTCCTCTCGTTATTTTCAACAAGGTTTGCCATCCCAATTTACCACACCTCTCTAATAATATATATTTATTAAATTACTATGCTTTTGAGCAGCAGAGGGGGAGCACATCCCATTTTTAAACTTGATTCAGTAATCATTATCAAGTATATTGATAGAATCCCCTCCCCCCCCCCTCTTTTTTTTAATTGATATCATTTTATACTATAGTTTAAATAAAACAACTATTCAGTCGAGTGTGGTTTTTAGATACACGAAATCTGGAAACCTTTCCCATTTGGTATCCTTTTTTTTTTTTAAAAAAAAAAATTAATACTTCGATACAAGAAACACCTTCTAGACCTGTGATTTATAAGTAGAGCAATGTTCTATTTGGGTATTTATGTCTTATCGGAATTGATCTATATTTAATATTGATTTTCACTCGTTTATTTTTTTCACTTTTAAATTATATCACTTGGCTGAATATAAGAATTATAATAGGCTTTTTTTTACCATGCTTATTACAAAATAAATTTGGTGTGGCTACTAAACTGAGCTTTTTTTTGTTTGTTTGTTACTGTCAACTTAAGCATTGAGCATTGTTGAATTGGCTCTATGATATGCCACTCAATGGAATACAATTGTTAAATATAAATACATTTCATTTTAAACAAGTTTTCTTTTAAAAATGATATCTCTCGTGATTATAAATGGACTATACAATCTATTCATAAAAGTATTTATATAAAGTATTTTAAATATGTTTTCAATGTTAATCGAGTGATTTAAATATTTTTTCAATGTTGAAATAGCATGAGTTTTTAGCCTATTAATATCATTTGCGGTTATTTCGATCCGCTTGAAAGGAATGGTAAGACCTGGGTCCTTAATTCCAAAAGAATGTAGATATGCTCTCTTTTCTTTATTTTAGAAACTCATTACTTGTCTAATGAAAGAGCAACATTGCCACTATTTTTTTTATATTCTTTTTTGGAGTTTGTTGCTTGAACTTGTAAGAATATGACCTCTTGTTATCATTACAAGGTTTTCTTATTATTTTTTCTTTTTCTTTTGTAGAATAACCTTGTTGACCCTTTATTGGCACTCTCTTCTTAAAAATACAAATCTGGTTCTCTGTTTGCCTCCGAGCTCTGGTTACCAATTAAAACTTCGTGTTTTGATTTCTTTAAAATTTTTAATTTTGTAAAAATATATATATATATATTCATGGCCGGTTCTCACCGTCCTGTACCATGGTCGAACTTAACGATGTAAGTATAATCAGAAACAAGTCATAGTTCATGTTTATGTAAATTTTTATTTTTTATAATAAAAAATCAAACGAATTATAATAACCAAACATGTCTTATTGAGCTCTGAGTGAATCCTTGTGTCTTCTCTGGTACTTTACTCTTAGCTATACAAATAGCTTTTTTTTTTCAATTACTCTAATTTATATTCTCAATTATAATTTTATTATCCTCCAAGAGAATTACATTAATTTATAATTTTTATCAATTTCTTGAAATAAACAATATTTAAAAATGAATATTGTTATGTTTTGTTTCTTTGTACATGCTAAAAGAAGTCATCTGTATATATATATATATCCATATCAAACATATGATACTCTAAACTCAATACACTCAAATAAAAATATGTGAGTGGGATAATTTATAATATTAATAATGAATGATAATTCAAAGTGATAAAATAGTTAGACTGTTGTTTAGAACTCTTTTTTTTTTTTTTTTTTTTTTTTTTTTTTTTTTTTTTTTTTTTTTTTTTTTTTTTTACGAGAGTTTAGTTTAGTCATTATAGTAGATGAGGTCTTATCAATGTTATTTAAAGTTTTTATTATCCAATTGTTTGAGCTAAAAAGAGGGCGAAAATCCCTCAAGATATCATTAATTTGCTAAACTATTCAGCATGTTTCTAACAAGCAGACCTATCAAGTAGGCCAATGTATCCGAATTACCGTAGAACAAAAAAAAACCCTTCTTTAAGAAAATTATAGCTAATCGATATGATCTCTCCTCAAGTTTATATATTTATATATTGTTTACATCAAAAATAGTTATGGGTGTAACTGATCATTAATAAAGTTTATACGTCTTTGTTTTAATTGGGTCAAGTCTATATGACCGCATTTAAAGCATCTTGAAAACGAAAAAAGGTTTGTTTAGGCTTGGCAAAAAGCCACATAAAAGCGCGGAAACTTTTAAGCGCTTATAACGAGATAGAGTATAACAAGGTGTCATCAAGAGATCATAATAATAAAAATGAGCAACTTATAGATTCCAGAGCTATCCTACTCACCATGTTACGAAATAGAAATACTGGATTGCAACCTTTTACATTCTTTTTCTCTGTCTTTTGTTTTTTAAAGAAAAGGCTTCCTATTCTAATTTTAATTAAAAATAAATAGCAATATCTGCATTCTACAGTGTTAAAAATAAAAATCATTAAAAATAGATAAACAGGTGTGTAGGTCTCTCCCAAAAAAAAAGGCTCACAGATCAACTTTTTTAAAATAAAAAGTATTTGTTTAGACATATATATTCTTTTTAGTTATTTTTGGAAAATAAGTACTGATTTGGAACTTCAGCACATGAAGCCAAGTGCTTCCACAAGTTAGAGTAATATTTTATGTTACTATTATTAATTATAGAAAAATTAATCTTGGCATATTGTAGATAACTACACTCTAATATTTTTATACACTATGCATTTTTTAATTAAAAAACAGAGAAAAAAGTATACATAATAAATGAAGCATAAAACAAACAACAATTTTTGTTTAAAAAAGAAAGCACTGTACATTGAATAAATATTAAACATGAAAACGAACAAAATAAAGAGGCACATGAGAAAAGGAAAGGAATAAAAAGGGGTGATATGTATGAAAGGAATGAATAAGAAATGATATGTTTTTTAGTGGATGGGTTGATAGCCTATGGTCTCTATTCGGTGTAAATTGGGTGGAGGTAATAGTAGTATACCATCATTTTTTTGAAAGCCATCGTTCATAATGGCGCGTAGAGGAGGTAATTGGACACCCCAATGGTGATTCCCAGTAGCTGAATGATGAATATCTGCCATATAATGCGGCGGAGGAAGCGAAGGGGATTCTTTTTTAGTATTATCGGAGCAAGTATGGTATTTCGCCAGTAGCAGATTTGTGGCAGGCACTTTGTTGATTGTTTCGGTTACATGAGGCGGAGTGAATTCTCTAAAAGTCCGAGATGATGGTAGTAAAGTGGGTGATTCGCAAAAGACGGGATTAGCGTGTGTTTCTTCCATCATAACAGGCGATGATTGCTCGGCGCTTGACCACTGACGGGGTTTATCAGTGGTAGTAGCATAGCTGGATCCGGAATAAGACCTTGAAGTTGTTGATCTAGGGATATATTGTTGTGAATTATTATTATACACTGTACTTTCAGGACTGGGAAAAGCTTGGGTAGGATCAAGCTCGGAGCTATTGCTATTTTCATGTCTAAATTTATTCGGAGTGGCTCGAGCTGTTTCAACATTGTTATTTTTACTGGCTTGCCAGCGTCCGAAGTGAACCTCGGAATGCTGAGCCATAGGTTCAGCGTAAGCGGGTGAGCATACTGTGCTGGTTTTTTTATTACTGTAATTACTGGAGTCTGAATCTTGGTTACTGTCAGTTTTACGTTTGCGTCTAAAAGATTATTGTCAAGGGAAAAAAAAAAAGTTAGCTTCATGTTCAAAAAGAAGCAGATATATGGCAACGTACGATTGTAATCTATGTTCTTTGCGAATACGCATCTTTACGCCTTGATCAGAGAATGTCCTTGATAAAAATGTTGCCTCAACTGGACCGGGGAAACGTTTAGGTATGAAGACAGTGAATACATTTGAGATGAGCACTTGACGGTTATGAACAATACCACTATAATAGAAATAGAGAAATAAAAAAATTTAGTAAATGTAGAGTAAGGTAAAGTTAAACTTATACATACTCAATTATTTCAAATAGTGAAAACTTCAATTGGAATTTTCCTTCTTTTTTAACAGCAAGGTCGCCAAAAACAAAGAAGCCACCATCTAAGGATAAAAAAAATTAATAAACATGTCGATCTAATTATTCAATGGGAAGCAATTAAAAAATTACCTGTATTATCAATATCGCGAAGTCTATATAATGAAGAAACAGCTGATCCAGATAGATACTCTTGATTTGATAGCACAGTGTTGGGATCATCTGCCTTTACAATGTTGGCAACCATGAAATAAAATGGGCTTTGAAGGCATTTTCTAGTAGATTATATTAAAAGTAATTAAGTCTAACTTGTTTTTAAAAGTATTGGGCTATTCCAAATTACTTTAAATCTTGGTCGGAGCAGTTTTGAAGGTGAAGTTGCAATATTGGTGGCGGTTCAATAGGTCGGCGGTCTTATTATAAAAATAAAATAAATATATAGGTTCATAATGTTGTACGGTATGATAATGTCCTTTTTACCTCGCTCATTGATTACGCTCATCTTTGCTCTCTCCGGTTGCTGTCGAATTTCAATATGATATTGACTAGATATAAATAAATATAACAATAATCAGAACATATATTCTTTCATGTATCAAAGGCTCTACATACAGTTGCTCGGGGAGGTCAGCAAGGGATTTCTTTAAAAATCGATAAGTGCATCCTCCTGACGTATTATTTGATGTAGAGGTGCTCATTTGTCAAAAAAAAATGTTAAGAAGAAATGGAAAGCGAAGAAGAAACAAAAAAAAAAAGATAAAAAAGGAGAAAAGAAAAAAAAAAGTTGCGTATTAGTTTTTTTTATTTTTTTTTGGTCCATTTATTTTGTGAAATAGCTGAGTCCTAAAGAGTATGGTAATGTCACAGAACACAGTTGTAACCGGTTACTGTTTTAGGTGAAATTATTTACTTTTGGACCTCTTGACCAACCAAACTTTTATTTTAATTCATAATTTTACCAAACCAAGTAATTTGCCAAGACTTTTTTCCGGGGATCTTGCTTGTGAGAAAACAACGGCTGTAACACGTGCTGCTAACCTGCTTCAATTGATGGTTTGTTCAATAGCATCATTGGTTTAAACTTTACTACAGTGCCAGGGTCTGGGAATAATTAAATCACAAATTAGGAATATTTAAACGTTGTATTGAGTACATAGTGCTACTTTTATATTTATTACCAAATAGAACTGGATTAAAAAGAAGTCTATGCGTCATTTTCTGCATATGTAAAAAAAAAAAGTTCATTTACTATGTTTCTACAGGATCTCATATTAGTATAATTGAGTTTTCCCTTAATAATCCTCTGTTTCTTAGGTAAATAATAGAGATATTGGCCGTTTAACCCCTGTTTAAAAATATCAGGGAAAATTACCACCTTGTCTGTTGGATTTATTTTTAGGAACCAAAAAAAGAAAAAAACGAGCTGTGCTGAAAATTCTATTTAATCACTTTTATGATGTTTTTTTACTACAAGAAACCTGTCGGCGAAAAATACCTAAAAAAAACTAGGCACATATCAAAGTAAAACCGAACAAAAATTTTTCCTTCCGTGTGAGACGATAAATTTTTTTCTCTCCCAACAATTAACTTTTTATTTGCTAAAATGGGACATATTTACTGGATGAAGTAATTTCGTGTGTATCGTCCTTGGTAATCTTCTATTTTCCTTTTGGTCCAATTGAGTTTTAATTTATGGGAGTAAGAGAGACCAGAGCAATGTTGGTTATCTCCCTTTTTCACAAAAGACTTATGTACAACTGCTTATTGATATACTTGACTGCTTCTTTTCAATTAGTTATATAAATAAAAGTTTTTAGAAATATATGATGTAGCATTGTAATATATAGTGAATTCAGACATCAAACCCAGATTCTTTATATGCTGATAATAACGAATGTTTCGCTAAAATATCTCATTTGAGCCCGTTTTTATGTATATATAAAAAGAACTCTATGCACCATTAGAATATAAACAATAGCAAAAATAATTTCTATGAGCTTTAAGGTCACTTGCAAATAAGAGGAAATACTCTTAACTTGTCCTTTTCATTTAAGCATGGATCGCCCATTTTTCCTTTTAATAGTGTAACGATACTACGATAAGACTTAAAAATGTTTGAATTTGTACAAAATAATTTTTTTTAGATAGCCGTTTATTCGCTTTTTGTTTTATGATATGCTATTTTTGTAATAGAATAGATAAGACAGATAGAAGATGGAATATAGAAGAAACAATAAGACATGAAAGACAAATATTTACTAACGTTATTGAACTTTAAAAAAAACATGAGTTATTTATTCAATCGCAAAAACGGGAAATTGATTACCATAATACCAAGATATTGGCTCGATTAACACAGCTGACCAATTTTATTGCCAGATATAGGCCAATCATAATCTCTTTCTAACTAATTGCACTGGTAGATATAAACCAATCGTAAAATACCACATACTGTGCCTTAATAGTTCATTTGAAGTTGGCATTAGTAAAACTTGTATTTTTTATATTAAAATGTCACTAAGAAGCCTCCAACTCTAAGATTCTCTACAAGCAGAAGATACTAACCTAGTCAACCACCATGACTAAATTTGGTGAGTCCAGCGCTTTTACAGGCTTGTCTTTTGTAAACATTGAGTATGAATAGATCGTTCATCAAGTACTGATACCTTCTAATCCATTGTCTTATATCAAGGATCCATTTGAAAAAAATTCGGGAGACATATATCAGTTATGTTCACCAAATACCCGTCGCCTTTTTTTTATGCTCCCCATGCAATTCAATCCACTAGTATTAACGTACCACCGCCCAATATGCCCAGTAACTCCATAAGACTTTGCGAAACTTGTGGAAATATAAATTATATTGGTACATGCGACATATTTAATTAATGAACAAAAGTATCCGTTTATGCCATACAAATAAAACCAGGAATTTAGTGAAAGAAGGATGGATCGAAAATGGTGTTTCCAGTTTCTAAAGGAATCTGTAAAACTTTGGTAGTACATAATATCGGTCAATGCAAAACACTTGATATTCAGTCTTTATAGACCTGTAAATAACGTTAATAAATATAAAGTGAATGCTAATCCAACCATGTTCACATCAAGTTATAGATAAAAATGAACCCAGCTCATAATTGCTTCATGCAAAAGAAGTCATTATATTTATTTTAGAGATAATAAACAAGCTATAATCAGAAGACATCGTTTTCATTGTTTGTTTTACATGTTTGCATTGGTTAATTGTTCCCCTTAAAAAATTTAAATGTTTACTTTTTATTTTATAATAAAAGGGCCTGCGGCTCCCGTTTTCTTTTTTCTTTTTCTCTCTTTAACAATTTACCTTAATTATTTTTAAAAAATGAAAAGCAAACCAATCTTATATAAGCATGGATACCTCATCGTCTACCTTAAACCAATAAAGGTGTAATCAAGCGTGAGTTTGACTAATAGACTGGCAACATTCAATTGTATTACCAATTTTAGTGAAAAGTGTAGGCAAACCCAAAACTGGTAAGAGAATAGAAATATATGGATCTGGTACCCGTTTTAGTTTCCAAAGACACTTTTAGAACGTTAAATCTGGTATGAGACTTTTTAAGAGTAAAAAGGTTGCCAAGTTGAACTAAACTCCATGTTCATTATACTTTTTATATTATATTGTATTATTTAGCTGAAGAAATTTACTTCAAAAAAGAGATAGCTTTCATTTGTCCCTCAGACATATTATACGAGCCCGATAAAGTAATAAAGATATGGTTGTTAATTTATTTTGAAGACTTTTTCCAACACTTTCCTCCTCAATTTATTTAGTTTTAGCATATGAACTTCAAAGAAAAAGTCAAGCCTGAATGATCTTCCTGGAAAAGCTGTTTAACCCAAGAAATCAGAAGAAAACTGGACTTTGATAAAGAGCGATAACAAACAAAACTAAACTTTGGGCTAAAGCAAAAGAATTGGAGGACGATTATTTTCAAAGTCATAGAATGGATTTTCAAGCTATCGCAAAAAATATTTACGATAGTATTCTTTTAGTCTTCTCCAAAATCAGCATTTATAACGAACCAGAAGGAAGTAAATGCGTCATCTCTCAACTTTTATGCGAGTACTGTGCCAGTGTACACAATTTTTAGGTCAAAAACATACATACACTTAATTAGTACGCTATTACGACTTAAAAGAGATCGAAGAAAGAGAATACAAGCGCTCCACAAGAGAAAAAAGGCACAACGGGTAAGTACACACACACAGACAAATATGTGGATATCATAATAAGCATCATTTATTCTATTCCTTTCAAATTAAATTTTAGGTCATTGACCCCAACAAGGAAAATGTGGATCCAGTAAGTAAAACATAAAATATCGCTTATATTAACAACTAAACATATATAATATTAGGCAAATATAAAAATGGTAAAGTCTTCCAAGTCATTTATTATTCATCACCCAAAAAGCACTATGTCGACCACAAACACCCCAAGATTGCAAAAAGGAGACTATAAGTATTAGGTCAAATTTCTGATATCAAATATCTCTCAACCATGCAAAAATCAACCAGATATATTGAATTATTCTTCAACCAAGCCCACAAAGATGAAAAAACCAAAGCCTCATTAAGAGGCATTCTTGATGCTACTGAATCTTTAAACAATATTATTTTAAATGATGACTTTGTCTTCAAAAACAAACATTTTTCAATGCATTGAAGCACGTAATCACCGACTATTACCAAAATTACGTAGTGCTAATTATATACAATTTCGAAGTTGAGAAATTATCATTCCTATTTTACTTTTATGAAGATCAACTTGACAGTTCCTAAATTGACCCATCCAATCAAGTAGCTGCACACATATCCCAATCACTTATAATCCTATAAAAAAAATTTGTACTTTTATATTGAGTTTTTTGATGTAGAATACCCGGGAGAAACCATGTATTACAATATTCGGATTACAACTATAGCATAATGGTTGAGCTTCATCCATATCGGTACTTTGTTTTGAAGAAAGTATATAATAATGAATATATACGATAGAATGGAAAAGTCATGTGTTTATAATTTTTTTTTTTTTATTCTATAAATTTCAAGTAAAAAAGAAAATAAAAGATATACAAATAATGGATATAAATATATATTTACATGTATAAATTTATACAGTAAGAATTTTTTAAATTACAAAAGGTAAACATTGGTAGAGATTTTCCTATGCCATTACATATTCATCTTCACTGTTATATTCACTTGAGTTACTTGCTCTTTCCCATTCTCTATGCTTAAAATCATCAAGTACTTCCAATAGTTTTTCGGCGCGCTTTACCAAATTTTTGCGTTCAGTTCTAACATCTTCGTCACCATCTGAGTTAATCATATCAAGTTTCAGCATAATCTTCACAATTTGGTCTTCGTACCCCAGGAATTCACGGTTATTAGCAGTATTGGCATACAACGTATCAGAGTCATGAGAGCTGGTATCAAAGTCAAGAGAATTTTGTAAAATGCTTGCATTCTTTAATTGAATTTCCACAAGTTCTTGTTCAATACGGTTTAGTGCATCATACTTTGCAAGCTTAACAGCATCTTCATTAGGGAACGAAGACTCTCTTTGGGAATCATCGGATACAGTATCTTCATTAAAAAGACTGGCGAGGTTTTCTGATTGCTGCTCAAAGGCAGCGCTTTCATTACCATTATTATCAGTAGCAGAGGTGGCCTTTTCTTCTTCAGTAACCAAAGTGTTATTAATAATAGAGGGTGCCTCTCCATCATGCTCAGTATCGTGGCCAGCAATAGAGACAAGGTTTTCAGCTTCTTCCATGTCCTGGTCTTCATCTTGCAACAATGGCACCAAGTGAGGCTCATGTTCTTCAGTTGTGTCCTGATCCTGTTCTTGATTTTCCTGTGCTTCGTTAGCCTGTGTTTCATCCTCTGCTTCATTAAATTTTTGAAGCCTATCATAGAAAAAATCCATAAACTGATCAACATTCATTGCATTGGCTTGTCTTTCCTGGGAATCTTCTTCTTGCTTCTCCACAGTAGCTGTAGGGATCGGTAATTCAACAGGTGTACCAGTAGCATTTTTCTTTTCACGAGTATAAGTCTGTCCTTTAGAGCTTCCTTCTTGAGAGGCGCCGCCAAAGAGTACATTGATAAGCTGGGGATACTGATTCTCCTCCTCCTCAGCTTCAGAATCACTCTCAGAAGCATATTCATTTTCAGCAGAAGCAGAACAGGTGGCAAGGACATCATTGGGATGGTAGAACATGGCAGATTTAGTAGCAGGCTGGGGACAATGGTATTGATTTTTTAAAGCATTGACGTAATTCTGATACATTTGACGCTCTCTTTCTTGGCGAATGAACTCTTGTTCACGAAGACGAGCCAATTCTTGATAATAAGCTTGAGCAGCACGTTCTTCACGTTCACGTTGTATTTCACGAATGGCTCTCAATTGGTGGATGGCATTTGCAAGACGGATTTCTTCCTGCTGGATACGGCGTTGGCGTTCTTGTTCTTTAGCACGAGCATTTTGAAGTTCGATGTAGTCATTCAAACTCATAGAGTTGTAAGAAGTAGTAGGGTTTAAATAAATGGAGTACATTTTTTTTAAAAAAAATAAAAGAATTGGTTTGCTATTATAGATAAAAAAATATTAAAAGTAGATAATATGATGTTGATCTGGAGATTTTCCATGGTGAAAAAATTCTGAGATTATATAGTATTTTTTTGGAAGGTTCCAGCAGGCTTACTTTTTTTCTTCCAGCAAATTCGCTTTGCTTTATTAATTTACCAGAACATTCTAAACCAATCAAAATCAATTTTTCCAAAAACGGATTTCTGGAACACTCCAGGCTCAACCAGGGCCTGCTGGTATTTGTCATTTTTCTTCCAGTCGTCCCCGGAATTTGATGCACCGTTATTAATAAATAATTATAGGTTCGAGTTCTATTGCGCTTAAACAGGCAAGCAAGTTAAAGCTAAGAATCAATCTAATAAAAATAAGCCAAATGAAGTTTTTAATAAAATCTTGTCATAGCACACTGAATCGATACATTTTTGCTAATTTTTTATTTGATTTATATATCCTTTTGTCTCGATAAATGATAAAAAAACTTGTATTTGTAATATCAAGTTGGGCTGAAGGTTTCTTTATAACGCAGTGCATTTTCTAAAAAAAAAATTAATCAATCATGGCTTGAAAAGATGAGTAATCTCAGCTAGATATATTTTTAATCACTCTTTTGTAGTTCTACTGTTAAATATATTTCACATCATAAAAAGAGCCACATTACGTTTCAATATCTTGCACGAATATAAGCTTAAGCGCACCGCCTCCCAAACTACCAAAAATATTAATACTGCCCATGGAGATAATATTGTTAGTAAACAAACCAATCCAAACTGGTTTAAGAAGTTAGAGCTTGGAGATTTTTCACTCAAGGATAAGAAGTATCCAGGACGTCCTACACTGGTAAAGGAAGCAGCTTTGAGTGATATGTTAATGTCCAACCCTTATCAAACGACAGCACATCACGCACAACGACTAGGTGCAAACATTCTGGTCATAAATAGGGCATGTAAGAGAATAAACCAAGTAATAAAGCAATGTACTTTGTACTTATATTAGAAAAACTCTACTCAAGTCAATTTTTTTAAGCACAGTTATTTTGGATTTTGTAAAAAAAACAAAAAAAACAAGACGCGTTTATAAAGACAAATCTTTCTAAACTAAATGTTTTTTTAAATAATATTTCAAGTAAGAAAACTTATTCTTAGCGATGTTTTAGTTTTTTAAAACTTAAGTGATGTAGAAACAATAGTAGGAAAAACAAAGACAGGCTTGGCACTAAGTAAAATATATCTCTTCCACGTAAAGTTGGTGGCAATCAAAAGTGAAATGACGAATTTAATCCTCCCCCTCCTTTTTTTTGAAGATATAAAACATATACATTCATCTAAGCCTGTAAAAATAAATATCCTTTTGTTTCAGTTTTATTATTATCTGCATTTCTTTTTTCTTTAAAAAAAAAAAAAGACGCAATCACCAAAATACTTTTAAATTTGATGGTCTCAAATTTGAACCGATTGAAAAAATACAAATAACACGTTGACAAATTCACGCGTAGTTATGATATATTTATAAGAGCATAAATTCTGTAGTGATGGATGGTTCCCAAATGTCAATTAGAAAAACCCAGGATTCGCCTTCGATTNNTAATTCATGTTTTAATGAAAACAAAGCCACAGTTGATACAAGACTACGCAACCAATGCAGTGATTTAAAAGTATCTCTGGATAGGTTGTTTTTGATCTTTTCTTTCAAGTTAAGCAACGTTTTTTTTTTTATGAAAAAAGGTACATATCTTGAGTAAAACACTAAATTGTATTTGTACTGTTCAAATTATATCATGCTGAAATAAATTATTATGGAATTGAGATTAGAAAATCTAGCTTGATATAATGAATGAGAAACACAATTGAGTATTTTGTGGATTCTTCCCTTTATTGTTTACTCCTTTTTTTTATGCTTTCACATTTCAAGAAGCAAGTAAATAAAAAAGAGAGATAATGTAAAAGATATGATTGAACTTGAATAAAAAAAGTACTTTTTTTTTTTGTTGTTATTTAGTAAAGCTTAAGAATGTCCCACGCTTAGATAATCGATTCACTTTCTGATCGGATTACTCCGACCTGTTTAGAACACAATTCATGGGGGGAGGGGAGAGGACATCCACACAGATAAAAAAAGACATCTTTAAGTTTAGCATCTCAATACCTACATTATAAATTCACTCTATTTGAACATTTCTTGTATTTATTTAAGGAATAAAAATAATATTATAAAATATTTCTAATTGATGGCTGCATGCATTGGTTGCTTCTTATGGTAGTATTACAGAGGGAGAAACACATTCACTACCCCCAAAAAACATTCAAAAGATATAAAAAGAACCGTTTTCTTTTTTTCTTTTCTTTTTTTTTTTCCCAGTCAACTTATCTTACACTAACGTATTGAACTCGCTCATTTTTTTTTCTTTCTTAAAAATGTCATATCGTAATTTTGATGATCGCGTTGATCGTCGTGTAGACGAGTTATTTAGTGAATTTTTTAAAGAGTGTCCATACGGACGCCGTACAGTGGCTTCCGAATGCCCCGCCCTTGGTGATAAAAAAAAACCAACAAAAGATTATGCTACCAAATTTTTCACCGATTGCCCATACGGTCATCGCGTGGCCAAGGATTGTCCATATGGTCATAAAATTCTGGAAAAGGCAGAAGGCAAGTCTCATCATCACGGTTTTAAGGAAGGTGGTAATATAGATTCTTTCTTTACTGATTGCCCATATGGTCGTCGCATTGCAAGTTCAGATGAATGCCCCTATGGCCATAAAGTTTTGGAAAAGGCAGAAGGCAAGTCTCATCATCACGGTTTTAAGGAAGGTGGTAATATAGATTCTTTCTTTACTGATTGCCCATATGGTCGTCGTATTGCCAGTTCTGATGAATGTCCTTATGGTCATAAGGTCCTTGAAAAATTCAAAGGTAAATCCCATCATCATGGTTTCAAAGAGGGTGGTAATATGGATTCTTTCTTTACCGAATGTCCATATGGTCGTCGCATTGCAAGTTCGGATGAATGCCCCTATGGCCATAAAGTTTTGGAAAAGGCAGAAGGCAAGTCTCATCATCACGGTTTTAAAGAGGGTGGCAACATGGACTCATTCTTTACTGATTGCCCTTACGGTCGTCGTATTGCCAGCTCAGATGAGTGTCCTTATGGCCACAAGGTCCTAGAAAAGGCAGAGGGAAAATCTCATCATCAATATCATGGCTCTAAGGATTCTTCTAATTATATGAATTTTTTTACTGAATGCCCCTATGGTAGAAAGGTAGCAGAAAAGTGTCCTCATGGTCACAAAATTCTTGAAAAGTCCAATGGTCAACACGACTTTCACCATGAAGCAGAAGAATACATGTCGGACTTCTTTACTCAATGTCCATATGGAAGAAAGGCCACTGCAGATTGCCCCTATGGTAAAGAGATTCTTGAAAAAAGTGGCGGAAAAATCCGTGCCTCATTTGGCCATCCTAGCTATGTTGATGATTTTTTTGTAAAATGCCCCTATGGTGTCAAGGCTACCGCCCAATGTCCCTATGGTCGCGATATCCTTGAAAAATCCGGTGGCACCGTTCCAAAAGAAGAAGAGCAAGCAGAAGCCAGCAAGAAGGAGGAAGATGAACCCAAGTGCCCTTTTGCAAGTATGCCTGGCGCTGATCAGTCAAAGTGTCCAGTGAGTCATGCTGCTGCTGAGAGAAAAGATACAAAGAAGGATGGTAAATGCCCGGTTGGTGCCAAAATGCCCGTCAGTGAAAAGTGTCCCTTTAGTCCCAACTACAAGAGACCCACCCGTCCTGCTGCTGATTTCTTTGAATCCGAGAACGACTTTAAACTCTATTTCGATTTACCTGGTGTTCAAAAGAAGGATATCAAAGTGGACATCAAGGACCATGTCTTGACCCTCTCTGCTGAGGTCAATTTCTCTTTGCCTAAAGACGATGAAATTCGTTTTAGTGAGAGATCTGCTGGTGGTTATTCTCGCGATGTCCCACTTCCATCCAATATTGCGCCTGATAAAATTCAAGCCAAATTCGAGAATGGTGTGCTTGTTGTCACTGTACCAAAGGGTGTTCCTTCAGTCAAGAAATCTATTACCATTAGCTAAATTTTTATTTAACCCTTTTTTAATTAAGAATATAATTAAATCTTATATTTATTAATTGTTTTATATAAAAAGAATCTTGATTTATTTGATTTGTTTCTCCAATTTAGAATATATTCATATATACTATTGGCGCTATCCAAAGAGTAATAGTAAAGCCTTTTTAAGAGAATAAGGTTTCTCCTCTTCAATAAATACCTGTTTTTTGTATAAAATTCACTATTTTCGTAGGGATGAAGTTATAAAACGATAAAGTGTAAATCATAAAGGGTTTAAATCTTT